>VDFB02330255.1:0-160966 GCA_007258455.2 Sequoia sempervirens
AATCTGGGGAAGAAGCAAGGATCTATTGCCTCCACTTTGATTGCATGGCTGAGCCTCCTCTGCCTATGGGATTCGTTCTTCCACCTCTAATGCTTCTTGAAGTAGAGTTTTTTACTCAGGAATTGATATGACGTCCCACAATGATATATTAGCAGGAGCATTCTTTAATTGCTCCACCACGTTAAGCGTCCCAGCTATTTGGGCCTTAGGCTTAAACGGTGGTATTTCTTTTGTTTTTAGGAGAAAACGTTTCTTCATGACTGAGATTAGCGCCTTGCTCATATCCTTCTCCGCCATTGGTGAATTATGTGGTTGTGGAAAAGGTTGGACGATGGGCGATGGAGCCTGCTTCTCTTGTGGAGGTGGCTGACGCGGCTATGATGTGACAAAGCTTGTTGTACATACTCTTCGGTGATCCTTCTCTTAGATATTGTGTTGTAATCTAACCGTACCAGCGGAGTACCAGTCGTCGGATCTTCATTTTCATATACTATGTCTTCTTCCTCCACCCATGAGAACAACACTTGATCAGGGGCACTGTCTATCTCTTGTTCCAAGGGCATCCCTCGCAATTGCACTCTAAAGCGAGCATTCTCCCTTTCAGATGATCCATACTCATCTGTATTCAGAGGCAGGCCTCTGCTTCTTTGTTCCGCCATCCATTTTTGCATATTTCCCCTTGGGCAATTATGTGGAAGATGACCATCGTTGTATGGGAAACACTATCTGTCATCTTCTTCCACCAAATTGTTTTGGCCTTGGGTCATTTCTCTGTTCTGACTGACTTTTACCATTTGAAGTGGCATGGTGACTAGAACTATCTAGTTCGCAGATGTCGCTTGTTGGTCGCCTCCTCGAGGAAACCCTTGGTGTGTATTCTGCTAATAGGAAAGCTTGTTTCCACTGTAGGTCTGAGTGTCCAGCTTCGGAGGCATTTCTTGTTGCCATTTAAGGATGACCAATTCATTAACAAGAGTCTACATGAGACTCTTCATGTCGTTAATATCATTTGTGACCAAACTTCAGCTCGATATGGCGCTTTGTGCGGAGGGATATACATACATAGATTGGGGCGCATCCAACATGCTACTTTGTATAGGGGACGTGCCTGAATAGGCTCCTTCTTGAGATGTTCTGAAGGGTTCTACAAACATGGGCATGGGGGGTCATGGCAAGAGCTTCCCAGCATCAATTAGACTATTTTTCGATCATACTGCCAACCCATAAGCATTGGGAAAGATATCTCCCCCCATGGAAGTTATCATAACTGTGATATCTAGATTGATAGCCTTCAAATAGAACATGAACGCCATTGCAGCTAGGGGTCAAGCAGTCAGGGGAATCCTTTGCCAATTTTTATCGAACCTGGTGTTGAAATCGCTCATGGCTTCTCTTGAGGCCCTTTTAATGGTGATTAATTGATGCAATAGTGAGGAGTGATCTCCCTTTTCTGAAAACCATTTGAACAAGCACTTTGAGCTGGTCCTAGGAGATGATAGAACCCGAGACCAAAGATCAATACCAATCTTGTGCCTTTCCCTTAAAAGAAGTAGCTAACAATCTTAGAGCAATATTTTCTTGAGCTATATTATGTATCCTACATACCTCCACTATATCTTGAAGATGTTTGAAAGGGGTTTTAAAATCTTCTCTGGAGAATCTTGGAATAGCCTTGAGGGCATTAGCGGGTATAGCAGGACATACATTTGGGGGTGTGGGTGGTTCCACTATCCCATGTTACAAAATTTCTAGGAGCAGGGGGGGTACATGAGCCATGGAGAAAAGATTCCTATGAATTAGATATATAGGCAATCTTATTTGGAAATCTAAGCCTTTGGGTGGAGTAGATAAGGCTCTAGATACTAAGTTGTGACTTCACTCTATCACTCTTTACAGGTGATACATAAACTATAAGTCTTTTTCTTCTAGGGATTGAGGCAGATAACTGAGAGTACTGGAAGTGACCTCTCGAGGATGCTCTTGTTTGGACTCTATGCATGAAACTTCTAGTTTCCTTCCTTACCCTGATTCAAGAAATATTTCTGACTTCTAATCAGGCGTTTGGAAAAACCTTTGTCCCACCGGGCGTGCCAAAAAAAGAACTATTGATCATCAAATCTTGCGCTTCTCCAACAGTATTATGGGAAATTCAGCGAGTGGGGGACAAAATGCGTCTCACTGAATACCTCTGGGTTTTTTATAGAAATCCGACTTTTCTTTCAGGTTTTTAAGATAAGAAGAGAAGGAAATGTAAACATAAAACATAAAAGGCGATGCGCCAAAGCTTTTACAACATTTCAAACTTAGATTATTCCTATGATTGATATAAATAGACACAAAATGCCACAACCCCTCATTGTTGGAAAGAGAACGAACAACAAAGGCTAACTTCAAGCACAATGTAGACTTTCAGATCTTTCTACAAGCAGTGTTCATTAAGGTCCGATCAAATATAAAGATTTCTTATGAGTAAAATAACAATATTTCAGAAATAACAAGAACTTTGTCTCCTAATACAACATAACACAACAAAATAACAACTTTCAGAAAAACTAAAAAGCCCAATGATATAGTCCAATTTTCTTAAGCCCCATATCCTATAATACAAGCATAAAGCATAGAAATTTGCTACTTAAACTATCCAGATACAACTTGCAAGATATAGTGTTTCATTCAAAATGACAATATCAAGAAAGAAAGTTTGAAAAAGGCCATACATGCACAATCTCAACAAATTCTTCTCAATAGTTCAAGCTTTAATTATGAAATAAACTTTGAAACAAATGTCGGGTGCCAATCCGACAATAGTTTAAACTTTAATAGATATAACATGCCAGAATAAAGTAGTTTTGTAACTTGTTCCTAAAAATAATTCTAAAATCCAAAGAAAACTAAAGAAACACTTCTTTTGACGAAGAAACTACCACTTGGAATCCAACCCTTCATTGTGTTGTCACTCTCTTCTTATAGCTGCCAAAAGAAAGAAAAACCACCTTAGTACAAAAGTTATTGCTGCCAGATGTTGATATTTGATAGCTCGCAATCTGATCATAAACTCTTGGTTAGGCTGCAAAAGATCTTTTTTTATTAACTCCTAGCAACTGCATTAATGTCTTTTAGATATTTTAAAGATAGAAGCTCATATACGATTAGATCCTAAAAACAATAGCCTGGCAAAGGATTTCGCTGACCAATCACACCATCTCGAAGCACTAACTCGAAGCTTCATTCCCAAGAACCAAGAAAAGAAAAACTGGCAAGTTCCAATAGTATCCAAAAGATATTACCTCATAAGAGGCACAGTCTTCCTTTGATAGAAAGATGACACGTCGCACGGTTAGAAACCTTATGTTTTCGAAAAATGTTTTTATAGAAAACTTATGCCATCCTAACACGTGTCTTGGGTGCTCCTCTGTAAAGAAAACGATGAGGGAAAGTCATGCAAACACCACGTGGCGCATTGCCTGTCATTCTTATTGGCCCTTCATTAACTTGAACACTTCCGTAGTCAAAACGAAAGGAGGCCGAAGATTGGAAGACTAATGCAAAGAAAAACACTTCACAATTACGAACAACAATAACAAGGTAATACATGGTCTCTTGATCTGTGTGCCAACTCATCAACTCTGCACAAATAATACAATGCCAATGCTTCTCAATTGCTACCAATAATAATATCAAAACAATCGTCCCTCCCTTCATTGCGCTCTCTTTTCATGGTTTTCATATTTCCATGCAACTATTCAACTCTAATTGGAGTATCTCTTTATTTTTAAAACTAAACTTTCTCCTCATGCTAAAATTGCATGATTTATCATGCAAATCATTTGAATTTAAAACTTATTGTATTTAATTTTATTTACTTTCAATAGTAAGCTATTTATATATTCATATATATAAATAATGATATCATTTATATAAATATACAATTATAATAATTATGAACATAGAGTTTGTATATTTATACACATATAATTATATTATTATATAAAAAAAATATATTATGATATTTATTATTATCAAACATTTGAAAATAAAATATTTTATTTTATTAATTAAATTAATCTTCACAAACAAAACAACCATAAGATAGTCATTTTTAAATCATAACGCACAATAGGCAATGATGCATTCATGATAATGTGCAATGCATAACATAATCATTCACAATGAAAGATGAATACACCTATGTGAGTGTGTGTGAAGGATTTACATCATGTCGACTATTGCCAAGCGACTAAGCCATCTCTACATTAGCCATGTTCTCACCTTCAACTTGTTCCTACACTCATTTGCACTCAATATCTTGTCAATAGGTTAGCTCATAAAACCATAATCAATAATCAAAATATTTGCATCATAATAATTCATCATTATTTTAATCACAATAACATGTATTTTAAAGATAACATATAATTTATCATTCACAAAAACACATTAATCTATGTTTCAAACACATATTGTCTAATGGTCTCATCCAGTTCCATTTATTATCAAATAAAGTTTAAGACAAATTGAGTTGTGACATCTTTCCCCACTAGGAAGAGACATTGTCCCAATGTCTTATTAGCCACACACTAAAATAAATAAGAGTATCACACAGATGCAACAAAAAAGTATCTCAAAACTAGGCACTCAAATGAGGAAAAGAGTGGTCTATATCCTTTGCATTCTTCCATGTAGCACTATCCACAAAATATTGGTCCCACTAGACCTTATACTACACTATTTCTCTATTGTGCAACTTCATGTTGCGCCTATCAAGAACTTGAGTGGGCTACCAACACCACTCATGGGTCTTGTACCTGTAAAGCATACCAATCAAGTATATGGGTGGTGTCAGGATGATATGGCTTAAACATAGACACATGAAACACATTATGGATTCAAGCAAGAACAGGTGGTAGAGCAAGTCTATAAGCAGCTGGGTTGATCACTTCCAATACGTTGAAAGGACCCACAAATCTCAGTGCTAGTTTGGAAGATTTTCCAAATGATATGGAAATCTTATGAAGTTTAATCCTCCAGAACACCTTATCTCCAAGTGAAAACTTCTTGATTCTTATCTACATAGCTCTTATGCCTATTTATTGCTTCCTTCAATCTCTCCTTGACCAATTTCATTTGATCATCCATCTCTCTAAGCATATCTGGACCAATTATAATTTTTTCTTCCACCTTATCCCAACTAATAGATGTGGGACACTTTTTCCCATAAAGAGATTCAAATGGTGTCATCCCCAAAGATGCATGGTAGGAACTATTATAAGAAAACTTCATCAATGGAAGATACTCTTCCCACTTATACTGCTGATCCATACAATACATTCTAAGTAGGTTTTCAACTAATTGATTCACTCTCTCTGTTTGTCCATTTGTTTGTGGGTGGTATTGTTGAATTGAAATTCAATCTTGTTCCTAACGTTGCATTCAATGATATCCAAAATCTAGATGTCATGCGAGTATCCCATCTAGTATGATCGTTTCAAGTACTCCATGCAATCAAAAGATCTCTTGGAAAAATCTCTTTGCTAATGTCAATGAACCATCCTTAATATTTCCTAGAATGAAGTGCACTACCTTAGTCAACTTATCCACAACTACCAAAATGATATCATGCTTGTTCTTGGATATAGGCAACCCTTGAATGAAATACACACTAATCACTTGCCATTTTACTCAGGTATGTCATGTGGGTACAAAATCCCTGCCAGATGCACATGATCAACCTTGACTTGCTAGCACTCCAAACATCGAGTCACATATTCAATTGCATCCTTCTTAATTCTTGGCCAAAAGTATAGAGATCTCAATTTAGCTACCATCTTGGTTACTCAAGGCTATCTCAAAATTCCATTTGATTCCAACACATACCCATTGAAACAATGGTTTGAGGGGTTCTCTAAGACTTTCTTTACTCTAGAATAGTGCTCATCTCCTTGTAACTTTTGAACCACTTGTCTCAAATTAGACCTTGTACTAGTCATGGCTACTAGATGCCTTCTTCTGCTAAGAGAATCAACTACTTTATTTTCTTTCCCCTTAATATACTCAATGCCAAAATCATATTCAATGAGGAACTCTAACCATCTCTTTTGTCGAACATTGAGATTGGGTTGTGTGAAAATATACTTGAGTCCCAGGTGGTCTATCTTTAATTCAAATGACTTCCCCAAGAGGTAATGTCTCCACATTTGTAGTGCATGAACTATGAATGTTAACTTTAATTCATGCAGTGCATAGTTCAGCTCATATTACTTCAATTTCCTTGATTCATAAGCCACCACTTGCTTATTCTACATTAGCACTCCTCCTACACCTTCTCCTGATGCATCGATTATCACTATGAATTGTCCATTTGGAACAGGTAAAATCAAAATTGGAGTTGTAGTGAGATTTTCCTTCAAAAATTGGAAAGCTTGCTCACACTTGTTAGTCCACTCAAATATTTTACCTTTCTTTTGGAGTGAAGTGATTGGTGTTGCAATTCTAGAAAACCCTTCTTCAAACTTCCTATAGTATCCTACAAGTCCCATGAAGCTTTGGACTTCAGTTACATTCTATAATGTAGTCCAATCAACTATTGCCTTGATTTTCTCTGGATATACCACAATCCCTTCTGCTGAAATGATATGGCCTAGATAATGCACCTTATCTTGATAGAAGGTACACTTGGATAGCTTTCCAAAAAGTTTTCTCTCCCTCAAACGTTGTAACACTATCCTTAAATGCTTTTCATGCTCCTCAATATTCTTGGATTAAATCAAGATATCATCTAGGAATATCAGCACAAAGCCATCTAAGCAATCTCTAAATACACTATTCATTAAGTTCATGAAAGTTGCAGGAGCATAGGTTAACCCGAATGACACTACAGTGAATTTGTAGTGGCCATAACGAGTCTTAAAAGTCGTCCTAGAGAAGTCCTCTTTAATCCTCAATTGATGATATCCAAATCTTAAATCTATCTTAGAGAACACTCTAGCCGCTTCCATCTGATCAAAGAGTTCATCAATTCTCAGAAGGGGGTACTTATTCTTGATAGATTCCTTGTTTAGCATCATGTAGTCAATGCACAAGCGCAAAGTTCAATCCTTCTTCACAAAAATGAATGGTGTACCCCAGGGTGACACATCAGGTCTAATAAACCCTTGGTACAACAACACCTGCAATTGGGTCCTCAATTCATACAACTTGATAATGGTCATCATATAGGGAGCCTTGGACTGAGGTTCAATTCTAGGTAGCAACTCAATAGAAAAGTCAAATTCTATTTTTGGTGGCAACTCTCTTAATTCCTCTGAAAACACAACCTGAAAATCTCAAGGATAAGGTAGTCATCAAGTACTGGCTTCATAATACCAAGGTCACTAATGTGAACAACATAAATGGAACATCCCTTTGGGCCTTCTTTAGTTGCATAGCTAAAATTTGTCTAAGTTCCAAGGTCTCAAAAACCCATGAATCTCAACATTTTTCCCAAAATCATCCAAACATCTTACAATCTTATCTTCACAATTTACTATATAGACTTGTGTTCAATCAACCAATTGATTCCCAAAATCACATCATAGGTTCCTAAGAGAGCTACATAAAGGTTGGCATGAGCTTAAAAACTGGTAAGTTCTAACTTACTACAAGAAAGATAAGAATCTACCTTCTTTTTTGCTTGATTTCCATATTGAACCATCCATGAATTAGCGATGTGTCCTAGTCGAACTAGTAAATTTGAAACTATTTTTGGATCTACAAAGCATCCAGTTGCTCCAGTATCGCTAATATAAAGACAAGTTGGTCATAGAGCTTACTAGTACATTGAATTGATGGAGCTTGGAAGTCAATATGTTGATTGTCTACAGTTGCATAGATTTGATGTTGAGGTGCCCCTTGTTGATTTCTTTTCCTTCATCCTCTTGAATGTTGAGGGAAAACATTGGCATAATGCTCTCCTCTACATAAAGCATCCGCCAAGAGGTGCTCTTGGTCCTTCAGGCCTATCCCTCCTATTATTGTTGTAGTTAACCCTTTTATTGCCTCCATTGTGATCCCCTTCTACTTTTTCTTGAGAATTGTTGCCTCGCTTCATGTTTTGGATCTATCAATTGTTTCCTCCCTACTGATTATTATTTTCAAATTTTTTATTTCCAAAACCAAATCTAGCATCTTGGTTCTTGCGGTAGTTAGCCACTTGCTGAATTTTTTGCTCTTGTTTGGTAACCTTCTCAAAAACTTAATCCATAGTCAAAAGGTTATGGATGTCCACATTTGCTTGAATCTGAGAATTTAATCCCAAGATGAACTTTTTTTATTCAAAATCGTTCATTCAATTGATACTGAAGTACATACTTAAGCAAATTGGTGAACTTTTCCCAATACTGAGTCACCGTCATGTTACCTTGAATCAAAATCTAGAATTTTGTCATCTTGTCAAAGAAAATTTTAGGTAACCACTTCTTCCTGAAATGTTGAAGAAAGATTTTCCAAGTTATCTCCATTGGCAATAGCTTCTTTTCATCTTTTTCATTGTCCCACCAAGTCGTTGCTAACTTAATCCATAGTCAAAAGGTTATGGATGTCCACATTTGCTCGAATCTGAGAATTCAATCCCAAGATGAACTTTCTGATTCAGAATCGCTCATCCAATGATACTGAAGTACATACTTAAGCAAATTGGTGAACTTTTCCCAATACTAAGTCACTGTCATGTTACCTTGAATCAAATTCTAGAATTTTGTCATCTTCTTGTCAAAGAAAAGTTTAGGTAACCACTTCTTCCTAAAATGTTGAAGAAAGATTTTCCAAGTTATCTCCATTGGCAATAACTTATTTTCATCTTTTTCATTGTCCCACCAAAAGGTTATGGATGTCCACATTTGCTCGAATCTGAGAATTCAATCCCAAGATGAACTTTCTGATTCAGAATCGCTCATCCAATTGATACTGAAGTACATACTTAAGCAAATTGGTGAACTTTTCCCAATACTGAGTCACCATCATGTTACCTTGAATCAAATTCTAGAATTTTGTCATCTTCTTTTCAAAGAAAATTTTAGGTAACCACTTCTTCCTAAAATGTTGAAGAAAGATTTTCCAAGTTATCTCCATTGGCAATAGTTTCTTTTCATCTTTTTCATTGTCCCACCAAGTAGTTGCTTCACCAGTGAGTTGATATGCAATCCAAATAGCCTTAGTCTCATTGGATAGATTCTTAATTTCAAAGGACTTCTCCATCTCAATGATGTAGGCTTCAACTCCATCTTTGATGGTTTTGCCATCAAATTTGAGTGGTGCAATCCTCTTAAGATCCTTACTCAGTTCTTCTTCAATTATAGCCCTATGATTTCCATAGTCTTCATTCCCTTGATTTTGTTCCTCTCAGTTCCCTCTAACCTCTTCTTCTAAGTTGTTCATCATGTTCCTTGTTTCAGTCAGAAAGTTGAGGATTTGGTCCAACCTAGCATTTTGCTCATTGTTGCTCAATCCATTGTGGTCATTGTTTCTAGTTTGCACCATGGTTGGTTACAAAATGACCTAGGTCAAGTTTTGCATCTTGGTGTAGTAGACTAAGGCCCTAGTGTTAAACCTAACACTCTGATGTGCCAAAATGTAAGGTTTGAAACCCTAAACTATCTCACGAAAATAAATGGTTAACTCATTTTCACATAAATATAGAAATGAAATGAAACGTCTTCAACACATACAAATGATATATTACATCTCACATGTAGAAGTGTCTAATCCAAAATATTAAGTACCAAAGATAAGGTACATCATCACATGAAGTATTATATAGTCAAGTATTGTAGAGTACAAGATATAATTTATGCAATAATCTGCCTCAAGCTCTCATGCCCATCTAATCATAACAATATAAGTAAACATATAAAAAATATATAATCACTGAAGTCTCTAGTCGCCACTAACCCCAACGGTCATCCGCAAACCAAGAGACAAGAACATGGCTTAGGGATTTTTCAGCCCAACCACAAAGCTTACGCTTCCCCAAAATTCTTCCAAACACGAAGAATACCCAACCTTGCACAAGAAGCCTAGCAGCCTGGAAACAACTGGCAAGATGGAGTCCAATGCAACCTGATATATCTACATGCATTTCACATATGAACACGTTATGCCCTGCTATCACAATATGACAAAGAATTTAAAACATCCATGTATTTCAATGGTACACATAACTTTGACCAAAGAAATTAAATTGAAAACAATAGGTAGATTTGAAAAAATAAAATAAAAAATCTACTCCCCTTTGTTAGTCCATATTCAACACTCACCCTGAAAGGTAAAGCCAGATCACATACAAAAGAAAACTACTTTTTTCACGAAGACAATATAACATGCATATATCCAATGATCATAAAAATAAATAACCCTTTTTTTTCATGCAAAATGATTATATGAAGGTTTTTTATTATTCAATCATTTTATGAATAATGATGGTTAAATGTATAATTGACATGCAACTTGATTATTGACAAGTAATTTGTTCTCTAACTAATAATATTTCTCAATTTCATGCAATATTTAATGTATATGTAATGCTAACTAATATTGAATGTCATGGAAGATAAATCGATAAGAAACCAGTTCATAACATATGATGCATATTTGTACCATTATATTTATAGTTATATGTATATACATATATAACTATGTATATATGTGTATATATATAACTATAATTATACCATTGATATGTTGATTGAGAATAAAAGAATTGGATCCATAACAATTAAATGACAATTTCATATATTCAATTTTACTTACTGTGGAATAGTATGACTATTATTTCTACATTATACATAATAATCAATGCACAAGTTCTTATAACAATCACATATATTTCAAAAAACATGGTCGATTCTATGGTTTCAAGTGCTACAGGGGAATCAATATGATGGTATTTACACATATATATGGCAACCGAATGTCTTAATCAATTCAGTATTCAAATCAATGCATAACAAAGGTATGAAAACACATTCAATTGCCACAAAAAATTACAAACAGATTGATGCCATTTACTAAGGGATTAAGATCGACACACAAGTTTTGTTATGTATGCACAAGCAAAACAATACATATACTAGTTGATACAAAGAACTGAATACATGCTACATTACAAATAGTAATCTCCTTCAAACCCTATGATACAATATCATTCATCATTTAAACTTGCAAATTTGGTTCTATTTAAGCCTTTACCATGCATTCATAAGCTATGTTACGAACAACAATAACAAGGTAATACCTAGTCTCCTGCTCTGCATGCTAACTCCTTGACTCTGCTCAAATATTATGATGACAATGCTCCTTAGTCGCTGCCAATAATAATATCAAAATAGTCATCCCTCCCTTCGTTAAACTCTCTTTTCATAGTTTTCATATTTCCATTCAAATGTTCAACTCCTATTGGAGTATCTTTTTATATTTAAAACTAAACTTTCTACTGATGCCAAGATTGCATGATTTATCATGCAAGTCATTTGAATTTAAAACTTATTTTATTTTATTTTATTTTATTTAATAGTAAGTTATTAATGATATCATTATCAAACATTTGGCTTTTATTTTTTTAATTAATTTTTTTTTGCAAATAAAACAATCATAAAATATATGATTTAAGTCAACACACAATGGGCAATGGCATATTCATGATAACACAATGCACTACATTATCATTCACAATGCAATATGAATGCAACTGTGTGTGTAGGATTTCCACCATGCCGACTATTGTCGGACGGCTAGATCATCTCTACCTCAACTATGTTCTTGCACACATTTGCACTCAATATCTCGTCAATAAATTAGCTCATAGAACCATAATCAATAATCGAAATATTCGCATCATAATAATTCATCTTTATTTTAATCACAATAGTATTAATTTAAAAAATAACATCTAATTTATCATCCATGAAAACACATTAAACTGTGCTTCAAACACATATTGTCCGATGGTCCAAATTCAAGATGTGACAGATAGGGTTTTTCTACCGAGTCTGATAATAGAATCACATGGACCAGCAATAGATGGGAGATCCACTCTACCCTCTAAAGGAATTGAACTAATGTCAACTTTAATTGAAAAGATGTTGCTTATTTCCTAAAAAATTGTTAAATCATATTTTGATAGTTATAAAAAAATATGATGTGTGAAGTGTTTAATTGGGCCAGGGCCACATTGTGCGTATGAGGCAGGAATGAACTCGCAAATTGCATTAGTAAGGGAAGTTCAAACAAAAAAAATTGCTTGTGCGTCTGAAAGCATTGTGTGGTAGCATTTTACTTATATTAACATGAAGCCTTGTTCTGGAAGAGCTATACACCAAATATTTTCATTATCAATGGCTGAAAATAAATAGTCGGTATTCTATTGGCATTGAACGAAATCCAGTCTTCTGACTAGAGAGTGCTATAAAGCACAAAGTCCTCTCCTCGGTTTGGATTAAGGAGCAAAAGAGAATCTAGAGCAGCATTTTGGAAGGCAATCAAATCCCATGGCACTCCCAACAATCTTTTCTAGTGTTGGGCCCCATGTACCCAATACCATGATTGCTGGATAATAGAGCATTATGTTTCTTTCCTTCAACATTTTTCAAGGGTGGACAATTGAATTGCTGAGAATCAAGTAAATTAAACTGAAACTGTAGAACTTAGTAAAGCAAACAACCTATGATTCTCATTCAACTATATTCTAGAAATCATATTCAAGGAGTGTTATCCAGATGCCTTAATGACATGGATGCAAAAGAACAGCAAACAGGCCTGGGTGATTAAGGGACGAAGACTTCTTTCAATTCAGATAGTTTCTCCCCCTTCTTGAGAAAATCATTAGATCCAAAAGAGAGCAGTGCTCACTGTTCATCCATGTGGTACAGTGTATCTTAAGGAGTAAGCTTACTTAAAGCTTTAGATCAATGGAAATGCAACTTCAAAACAAAACTGCAGATATTCAGGAAAACATGCAAATAATCTTGACCTAGCTTTCATCGGAAAAGTATAGTATATGAAGCCAATACAGTTGAGATGAAGTGTAAACATATCCTGATGCTTATAACGTTTGTTCATGTGAAGGTTGGCATTCATCTTGGGAGAAGATGAGTTAATTGTGGTGAAAGAGCTTCTGGATAGAACTGTATATAAATTTTTAGCATCAATAAATATTACCAGAGGTATAGCATCACTTAAATGCCAAGGCTTCATTACAATTACCAAAAGCTTCTTATATTTACCATTTACGTGGTGTAAAGTAATTCTGTTTTAATATGGAGTCATCAAAATAAACGCCCTAATAAAATTCACCACTGTCAGCAACTAAGGAGTTTCCCAAGGTCTGTTTTAATATGGATTCGTCAAAATAAACAAGGAGATTATAAAAGGACAGAAAAGTGATCAGATCTGAGATAGATACAACCTGAACACAACCTATTCCACCCTAATCATATTCACCACTGTTGACATCTAAGGAATCTCCCAAGAACATTTAATATATTGCAGTATACAAAAATCCTATTATATATTTGCACTTTGCAGAAAAACGAGTTCTCAAATTGCTAATAAAGGCTGATTGTATATTCTAAAAAAATCCCCTGCATTCTCTAATCCAGAAATAAAGTATGCTTAACTTTTTCAATATTTGAGCTTTACAGAGATTCAAATTTTGACAAGTATATATTATATACATAATGCTAATAGATAATGAAATATATGAGCCACAATATCACAAATTTCAAGACAACTTTTACCATATTGTTCGGATAAGTTGAAGTCCATAAAGAATTGCAAACAATGGCATTTCATTAGGTATTTCTTTTAACAATTAAATATCCATGCACTCTACCTGGAAAAATCAATTATTTCCTGCAACAGATATGCATTTCAAAGATCTCTCCAGGATGTATTACTATAAAATCAAATCAATTTTATGGGATTCCTGTGTTAAACTGATTCAGAAAGAACTGGTGAACTCTGTCCATATACATCACGCAACATAGGAGGGGTAACTCAAAATTTTACAAATGGGAAAAGCCCACCAGCTTCAAATATGGAGATGAAGCAAAGGATCAGAACCCATTATACTACCTGATATAAGACAAATGATGGGTGCAATTATAGAGGCACCAGATATCATCCTATCTTGTTTGCAACAGATTGATACAAAACACGAAGCTGTGTATTCCATTTGTCTATGGCATTGTATTTTTTCAATCCTTTTGATCTGCAAAAACAAATAGAACAAAATGTGTAGGTAAGTCTATCCCTGACAACCAGTAAAGATATATTGTTTTTCTAAAAATGAAAATGTTACTCCCGAAGTGCCAACATTACCTATCACCACCAAGTTCCAAGAGCTGATTAACCTGATCAATATGACCCTGGACACGGTTATCAAGAATTAGAGACACCAGAAGTTGCTCCACATCTTTTTCTGGAATATTAAGCTCCTGCAATTTATCAGACATGAAATCAATGATCTAAGAGTTCTATCTATTTCATGCTCAGAAAGCATCCAAACAGATCAACTAGTCTATTACAGAAGTTTTTGATAAGATAAATTCCAAGTAAAAGGAAAATGAGAGGAAGGCAATTGTCTTATAATCTCCATTCCTCTTCTTATTGCATGCGATGTAGCAGACTATTGCAGAATACAATATGCAACTGCTAAGGCAGCATATGTACTTTGCCAGGGAAAAAAAAAAAGCATTTTTTGGATCGCATATGTACTTTGTCAGAACAAAAGAAAAGCATTTTTTGGATCACATATGGCCATCTGTATGGTATATTGAACTGTAACTTTGGTGCATTACTTATCTTCTCCAAATATGTTAAGACACAGTCCAGAGACTTGCCTTTGAAATAAAGGGTATCCGAATTCTTGTGTATGGCTTGATGAGTTTCAGCAGTACTTGTGTCCTGATATTTTTCAGGAGATCTTCAATGTAGTTGCGAATGAATGGATCATCCATAATTGTTGTTTGATTATCCTGCATAAAATTGAATAAAGTTTTAACCAATTCTTACGTAAATGAAAAAAATCATTCTTATAAAAAAAATACTTGTTTCCTCCTAGCTGCAAATGAACCAATATCAAGCAGTAACGAACCTTCAATATTTTCTCAAACTCAAATATTTCATTTCTCTGGTATGCAGCAACAAGATTGGTCATTGCCAAAATCTCTGGATCATTTTTGTATCTGCAAAATGAGCAATATCCCTTTCGTTAACAACAGACATTGGAAAGAACAAAAATCTCATCCAATAAACAAAACCATAAAACTTATCAGCCAATTGCAACTTACGGCTTTGCTTCCTGAGCATCAAACGGATTTACTTGAGATTCCATCAGCATGTTTGCCAGAACTAGATATCTACATGAGAAAAATGCATGTCCATTATCTAAGAAGGACATCTCATTGCAAGACAAGCAATATATTAGTTTCATTTCTTATTGCTAAAAAGTATTTGAGCTTATGACACTCTACTTGAGACATTGAATTCTCCGGTGATTCCCAGCTTCATCATAGTTCTTAAAAGCTTCAAAGAAGTCTGTAGCTGCCTCAGCCCAGTGCCGTTCAACCATGTGCATTTTACCCCCACATTCATGAATAATACCCATAATCCGGGGATGAGGTATGGCTGATTTGATAGCGAGTGCTTTGTTGTACAGTTGCTGCAATGAAAGAATAATGTCAACAGGAAGAAGCATAATAAGCTCTCCACACTAAGGTCATATACAAAAGAACATCTCCAATGCCCTTTTAACAGTAACAATCCGCCACAAGTTTAAAAGTGAGAATACATCTTACAAATGTTCAAAACAGATGAGTAAATATTGACCAAGAAGAAAGATGAATTATCGTAACAATATCGTCATTAAAAAATGAATAGGCTGACATGGAATAGGGGATCATTACTGTTGAGAGAAGATTTTAACACATTTGTTTTACAAACATGGAATAGGGGATCATTACTGCCAAGTCCCAACACTAAGAACCTTGTAGTCAGTGTACAATGTCTATTATTATGTTTTGATAATATTGGTTACCCAACTATGTATTAATTGTTTGTTGGCTTCAGGTAGTTATAAGCGTCGGTTGGATGACAGTTGAGTTCCTCTTGGCAACCATCGGGTCTTTTAAATAGATTGTCTATCGTCAAGGAAGGGTATGGTCTAGTCAGATCGACTTTGATCCTTGATTGACCATCTTTTATCCTCTTCTGTAATAATTTCATGTGTGAATAAAAATATATTTTACTCTAGTATCCAGTATGTATTGTCATCTCTATTATTAATTCATATATTTATTTTATCAGATAGAGCAGTAAACATTTGGTGCCATTGTTTTAAAAGAAATCAGGTCCAATTAAAGAGATTTGTGCTCTTAGACCCCAATAAAGGTGGGAAGAGACCACAAGGTGGTCAAGACCAAAAGATCAAGTGATCTTTAAGGATCGTAGAGCAAAGGGAACGAAGAAGATTATGAAGAACACTTGAGGAAAATACAACCATACAATTTCCAAGTTGAAGCCCTTCCCGAGAACACAATCAAGTTGAAAAGTCAAGACAACCTTCTCTAGACAAGGGAAGTTGGGAGACATTCCTACATGGCCAAGAGTGTGAGAGAAGCACCGGAACATCCAAATCAAAACTCCATAGCAAGCAAATTCCAAGCACTAGGTTTGCATCAAAATAAAATCATGGTAAGCCCTAGTAGAGAAAAGCAAAAGTTGCCCAAGTTTACAAGCAACAAATCTGAGGATCCTATAGGAAACTATAAGACTTGTGAAACAATCTGGACAACAAATGGGCAAGATGATAAAGCAATTTGGTTACAATCTTTTCCAACCACCTTGTGAGGTGTGGCGATTGACTGGTATACAGAAGTTGACCAAGCCTCCCGAAATACACGGGAGAGATTAAAGAAGGCCTTCAAAGAAGAGTTTAAATTACTTTGTGATGGTAATGAAATAGTAGCAGAAATTTACAATGCAAAACAAGGTAAGCATGAAAATGTACGAGCTATAATCGTAGACTTAAAGAATTGCTTGTAAAGTTAGAAACAGAACTGTCCAATGGTCTCAAGAAAATATGGTTCATCGAAGGCCTACTTGCATTGTTTAGAAAAAATATGAAGGTAGTTCCACCTTCTTCCTATTCAAAAGCCTACAATTGGGTGATGGACATAGAAACTAAGGATAAAATGTCCTTGCACAGTAAAAGAAAGTATTGGTTGTTACTCGCGCCCAAGCAAAGAAGGGTATATACCCGGATCCACATATAGAAAAATAAAAGCTTCATGAAGCAAGGGCCAAAGTAGAGAATGCTACAATATCACTCAAATGCAAATGCAAGTACGATAACTAATTAATTACAATCCAAGAAAAATATTGCATAGCAAGTACTTCAAGCTACCATACCAGTTAAAGTAGTCGATTTATTACAATTCTTTAACTTTGAAATGCTATTGTATCAAGGGAGAATGAGATGGTCCATGCTACAGCCCAATTAGAATCTTGTGAGAATGAAGATCCAATAACCGAACCTCCGCTATCAGGCGACCAAGTGATTGATCCAATGTTACTAACGATTAACATGACAAAGAAACCAGCAATGGTCAATATGGAGATCCTTGGAAGGAATCTCACCAATACAATTGTTGATGGTGGATTTGACGTGAACGTACTTCCAGAAGACACTTGGAAAAGTTTGGCAAGCCGACCATTTGGCTCCCAACTTTTCAATTGGCGGGTGCAAATCAACAAGGTATTGAGGTACTTGTTGGAGTTTTAATGGGACAAAAGGTAATATTGGAACCCAAGCATTTTTGTTGAACTTTGTGGTCATTTAATTAAGGAAGAAAGCATACAATGCATTGTTAGGTCGGGGTTGGCTGGTAGCAACCAAAGCCAATCACAACTAGAAAAAGAATACAATCGCATTGGGAACAAGGGTCGGAAATATGTAAATTGATTCAGAGAACCAAGTCATAAGTGACGAAGTAGTTTCCTCCAATTCATCAAAGTCGAACTCCAAAGGAGAATGGACAGAGAAGCATGATCTAGGTTTGATAGAGGTGAAAGATGAAGGGGTCCTAGAAATACAATCATGCTCAGGGGATGAAACAAATTCTCTCCATGACCCATTTCACTAGCAAATGGAGGACTATGAGGTATTTTCGTCGACTTGTAATTTTCTTGAAGCTATGACTCTCAATGAAGAGCAACCAATGAAAAATGATATTGAAAAATTAGACAATTTATGTGTGCCAAACGTAGTCCATGGTTGGCAAAAGACAACAATTGCAATAGAGGTACCCAACTTTGCAAAAGAATGCAAAATTACTAACGATATGTCTTCAAGTACATTAAAAAAGCCCAAAAACAAGGCTTGACTACATAAAAGGCCCAACTATATTAAAAACCCTGACTACATTAAAAGGTCCGACTATATCATACAACGAGAAAAGAACTCATTTGCATGGCAAGAAAAGAATTATGTCGTACAACAGCCTTATCACTTAGTGTGCATCGTACAAGCAACATTCCCTTACATAGTACGGCCAACATTCTCTTGCATTGTGCAACCATCATCCTCTCACATAGTACGACAATTATCTCACATAGTACAACAGCCCTCTCACATCGTACAACAATCCTCTCACACCATACAATAGTTCCCTCAATTCCTCTGCACTATACAGCAACATCATTTGGTGAATGTTGTACAACATATCTCATTCATACGACCAAGAGTAAGGTACATCGTACAGCAAGGAGAAGGGTGCGACTTTCTAACCATACGGCATTTGCAATCTCCTACATCGTACGGCCTTTGCAAACTTCTTGTTACCGTACGAACTTTGCAACTATTTACACCACACAACATTTGTCACTTCTTGCATCATACGACCTTGGTCATTCATTATGGTCCTCTTGCATATGAAATCTCTACATCGTACAACTAGCTCCTTCCTCTATTTGCATCATACAACCAATTAAGTCACACATTCATATTGTACAACAATGTAATTATTCAACTACATGGATATTGAATTCGTCAATCAATATAGTACAACCAAGGGAGGAGTATGATACTGCAATAGTATAGCTTGATTATACAGCCCTTCAATTGTCCTAACAAAAGTCTATCCTCGGGAGCCATTCTCAACAACAGTCTATTCTCAAGAGTTTCAGTGTGCAATCAGATAAGGTCCCTTGATTGGTTGGTTGGTTCGAAGCATTATTCACATCTTGGCATATGTTGGTTAAACACTCCAAAATCTCTATTTTTTGGCTTTGTTAGCATTGTTTCTTGCCTCCTAAAAAATCATGAAAATAGTGTGCACCATGAAGGTCTATGTGATTTTGAAGGTCTTAATTTGGGCTTGGTGGCAGGTGCTCCACCCTTTGACCCTGCCCTATATCGCAACAAGGAGCACACCAAGAGCATTGCCCCCAGACCTTGCAAGGGACGCTGCCCCTAGACCCTCGTCACACTCATTTGATTTGATAAGTTCACTCCAAGTCCAAGTTTACAAAGTACACTTCCAAGTTTGTTTACAAGTCCTTGTCTATAATATATTCATCAGTTTGGAAAGTCTTCCCTAATGTTACTTGATGTTTACTTGTCATCTAGAAGATGACTTTTTCTTTTGGGGGGGATGATGTAGTTAGTGTACAATGTCTATTATTATGTTTTGATAATATTGGTTATCCGATTATGTATTACCTATTTGTTGGCTTTGAATAGTTATAAGCGTTGGTTGGATGACGGTTGTGTTCCTCTTGGCAACTATCGGTCTTTTAAATAGACTATGTATCATCAAGGAAGGGATATGATTTAGTCCAATCAACTTTGATCCTTAGTTGACCATCTTTAGTTCTCTTTTGTAATAATTTCATGTGCAAATAAAGATGTACTTTACTCTAGTATCCAGTATGCATTGTCATCTCTATTATTAATTCATATATTTATTTGATCAAATAAGAGCAGTAAACAAACCTCCAAAACAATTTGAAATAAAGTTGTGTACACAAGCCAATAGAAAAAAAAGGATTACACTAACAACAAAGAAATTATTATACAATTCAAAAATGACAAAGCCAATCAAAAAATAAATGATTTGAGAAAAGCAGTAATTTGGTTATTAAATTTTTGAAAAAAATAAAAGATGCTGCATAGAAGATATAGTATACATACTGACATGGATTATAAATCGTCATGGCAAGAATCAAAGTAAATGCATCAAGAGTCATTCTTAAATGAACATGCCAAGAAAAGAACTCAAACAAAAGAGACCTACCATAAGTTTCTTGTTATTCTTAGTTTTAGTGTACATCTGAATCTCAATTGCATACACCTCCAATAGTTGAGTGCCTTTTTTATGGTCATCTGACCCATCTGCTTTCTGACATGATCTATGAAGCTCCTTCAAAACCTACGAAAGATAAAAAAAAAAGCACAGATTAACTCATAAGTCACTCAACTACTTCCATTATTCATTCAAGCATCACTCAGCCATCCAATGCTAATGTAAATGGGCGAAGTGTGGAAAGGTAGATCAGGACAAAGTGCATTGACAACAATGGAGCGATGATGTCAGTACCTTATTCATTCGGCCATATTCTGCCCTGTCAAACCACAGTTTGCAAAGCTTGAGATTTGTTTTGAACCAAAGCCTCTGTAACACAAATCCATAACTTATTAAGAGGAAATAAATGGACTGCAGAAATAAATTTAAATGCAAAATAAAATTAGTTTATATTACCTCATTTTTTGCCTCTTCAAGTGCCTTCAATGTAGTTTGTAGAAAATCTTGTAGGAGATCCAGATTCTGACTAGCTGATCCAGAGATAAAATCCATAATATTGTTTATACACTTCTCACTGTAGTTTCTTGTTACCGCAGATTTGATATATGTTAACATTTCCCGATAAGCATCCATCATCTCTTTATAACTTCCCAAACGGTAATGAAGCTTAACTGTTTGTTTCAGAGCCTTAAATCCCCTGATTGTTTTTAAAGAGCGACATTATTTGATTGTTCTTCATCACAATAATGCATCTATAAATGAGATTAATTGTTAATCAGTGTTGATTATGTACTCCCTATCCCACTATTGTTTTCATAGCTCAATGCTAATTTCTGGGCATAAAATAAATTGCCCTTTAATATAGAAATTTAAAACAGAAAAAAAAAATTACCATTGATCTTTCTGAGGTTCCATTCTTACAACTTCAGCAAAGCCAGATAATGCAGCTTGAGGATCAGACTCTACCAAACCTACAATGCAGAAGATTCACAATTGAGATATCCTGCTTTGAAGAAGTGGTGCTTTAGGCAAACCAACATGCAATATTAATTTTTTTATACATAATTTTGTAATTTATAGAGAAACAACTCAGACACTAAGCCTCTGCTCTATGAATGATTTTAAGTAGTAGGAAAATGTAAATGGACTATTATGTCTATAGATGTCAAAATTTCAAGCAACTTCTGATCAAAAAATGCTTTATGGTAATTTTTTTTAATAATTATCATAATCTTTTAACTACAAAAAGACAGGAAAAGGAATAAATACCTAAAGGGAAAAAGCGTTATTTCAAAGATGTACACCACCACTGACTGGTGTAAATTTGAAACTGCTTTGATTGTGACTTTATCTTTAGCATCACGAATAGAGTGGAATGACCTTTTCTTGTCATGGTGCAGTCAATAGATGAAAATCCCATTTTAACTAAGCAATTCTAAAATGTAGGGTGGTGGAAAAATAAACACCATACAATGCTATCCTGAAACTCTCATAGCCAGAATCTTCCAATGGAAAGCTATTTTGAGCTGTCACCAGGATTAGACACATCTTTTTCCGAAAAAAAAAAGCTTCTAATACAAAGATGGTTAGAAGAAATTTCTTTGACAGACTGTTTGCATCAAATGTGGGAAATAAACCAAGCGAGCCTAAAGGACCACTCAAATAGCTAATATTGTTATTGTCAAGATCACAAGCTTTCCTAGACTGCTGAATATTCCACCTTATGTACATGAATGGTAAAACCTGTAAAAAATTTAACAAGATTCTTCTCACTGCATGAGAATAGTCAAGTGTGGTTCTTTAAGCATTACAAACTGCATCTGCAGATAGGGAAAAGGAATAAAACAAAAATTATTCTGGACAAGATGTGAAGCAACATTGCCAATAATTAGCTTTACAGCGTATTTAGCATCTAGACACTAGCCAAGGACCTAATAGCCACAAGATATGGGCTTTAAAAATGATAATGTTTCAATGTTCTATTGACCAGCCAAAAAGGTGAATATATACAATATATATGTAGTTATTTGTAACAACATGATGGAACCTCCTCCATGACTTCCTATGGGAAGTTTTATTATTACCACTTACAACTAAACTAACATACTAACTACAAGATGTAATATTTCCTGCATTCTTCACCTGGATTGAAACAAACACAGCAGCCTAAAGGTCTTGTATCACTTGATGAACTAGGACATACACTTAGTTCACCAAAGTAACAAAGATCATGGACTAGGACATACACTAGAATCCACGACTCACAATAACATCCATCCCCGATGGCATTGATACTTACCAACGTATACAACTATTCTTGTGAAGTGAAACACACACACTATTCACAAGTACTACAATTCTCTTGAGAATCAAGACACATATACTATCCACAACCACAACACTCCACTCATGAATTGAGACATGTTAATTATCCACAAGTACAAATGCAAATGGAGACACACTCTACTGTTTGCAAGACTTCTGTGATCAGAGACACACTCAACCAGTCACAGGTACAACATTTTAGGTGAATAGGAACATGCAACCATTCACCATTACATATGTGGGAGAAATCCCCCTCAATCTGAACAATGTATTCTGGCAGTGAGAGATGCTTTGACTTTTATAGTCCCCATTATCTTCAATGTCTGCTTCGTATCTGGCTTCCAACTTGCTTTTCTCATGTTGTGTGAGGCAGCAGGCTTCAAAAATAAATTACTCCAAAAATCAGCTTGAGACCAAGAATTAAATTCAAAGGTCCTATCTCCAGAAGGACCATGCAGAGAGCATGACATAAAATATACTTTGTAGATTCAGACGTGGGATCATTTTACAGAGCAAACATATATACACTTCACCAGCTTTACAATGCACCATCAAAATATATTGTTCTTCACCTTCAAAATTATAAGGATTAACATAACTATTTAAACCACCAAATAACTCCCTGTCTATACAATGTGAGATAAAACAGCAGATTGATTTGGAAAAAAGAAAACAATCTCACATGTCACTTGCTCCTTAAAAACTGAAATATTATGCATGCCAATGTTGATGGACACCAATTGTCCTTGCTGGACACCTGAGCTGATCAATACTTCATGTTTGCATATGCCTTAGAATGCAGACCAAATGATCTTCAATGGCATCAAATGATTATTCTGCTGCTTGCCGTTGGTGACTCAATGGTCTTCAATGGTTAACGGTGTCCAAATCACAGAAGTTTATGGTGCCCAGCTATTGGATTTCTTGGTGCCATGGATTGTTGTTTTGACCTGTGTGGCTCAAATTCTCTTTTCCATCTACAGCTGCATGAGAAACACAGCAACGTTACCTCCATGTGCTTCTGGATTTTGTTATCTTGTGCACAGCAAACAATGTTATTTCTCCACTTTGAATGGTGTTGAGCAATTTCTTATAATCTCCAGCATCAATTTGTATGATTAATCCGCATTTCAATTCCATTAAAATGCATGAGCACCCACATGCAATCCTTCTACAAGCTGC
Organism: Sequoia sempervirens; assembly: GCA_007258455.2. Classification (NCBI taxonomy): domain Eukaryota; kingdom Viridiplantae; phylum Streptophyta; class Pinopsida; order Cupressales; family Cupressaceae; genus Sequoia; species Sequoia sempervirens. The sequence continues at coordinate 23,841 of VDFB02330255.1, forward strand.
AGCTATGAAAATGGATATGCCAGCGCAATATTTTGCCCAAAAGGGTATTCAAATCTGCTCTCAAACTTAGAGATGTTAGCACAATTCTCCAGCAATCCCACTTTTAAAGTCTGGTTGCAATCTTCTCTCTCCAATCTTCAACTCACTTTCTTCAAGCACATTCTTCAATGGCTGGAGTTTGCTTTCACTTGCAACTACTCCAACATCCCAAGAGAAGAATGGATTCTCATTCACAGGACAAACATGCAATTGCTATTGCCCTTTTAGTAATCACCAGATCATCTTACCCACTCTGTTACCATGTCAGAAATGGCAATGCTTCAATGTTCTATTGATCAACCAAAAAGGTGAATCTATACAAAATCCATGTAGTTATTTGTAACTACATGATGGAACCTACTCCATCTAACTTCCTACAGGAAGTTTTATTATAACCAACAACTAAACTAACATACTAACTATGATTTGTAAAAATTCCAACAATGAGTCCATTAAGTTCCATCAGCAAAAGAGATATACTTGTTAAACCGTTTTTATGTCTTCCCTTCATATTGACAATGTTCCCCCTTGAATCTTCTTCCTATGGATTAATTCCAAACAGAATTTCAATATAGCAGACAAAAGTATTGCAGTACCACCTTTTTGTACATATCAATTGCAAAGGACAATCTTATTTGATGATACTTGGCTCCTTTAGTAACTGGTAAGTTATTGGCTTGCTATTAATTTTCCGGTAGATGGCAAGATATTAGATTTCTTAAAAAGGATCAACAAGAGGCTGTTATAGCATAGATTTTATTTTATCATTATATTACCCGGGCACTTATCAGCCATATCTATTTATGGACCAGATATGCATAGAAATGTCAACAAGAGTGAAGAAAACATTATAGTATAGTAAGATTTAAAGAAAGGACCAGAAAATTATTGGAAAGCATTGCAAGGGTTACAAAAGGTGTAAAAAGATAAGCCATGGCGCTGTAATATCATAGAAATATCCTCTAGATGGAGAATTTACAGGCTAAATTAATTTCTCGAATCTAACCTAAAAGAGAGGTAATATGAGATATCATTTTTGGATTTGCTGCATAGAGTATTTTATAATCAAGTCATTCATCCAAAGACCCATTTTTCAGAGTAGTGAGTCACAAGACCCTATCTCTCTGTATTTGAATGGTCCACTTGGCATTTAGTGCTTTTGGTGATGAAAGAGTGGTGAAAAGGTGGGATTGAAACTAGTAAAATGATCCTTAACATAGCTTTAATTTTTGACACTGATACCTTCACTTGGTAACTCAGACTTCCCAATTGCCACATTATGCAGATTTTGTGACTAGTTGTTGATGAATCGGATGTTTTAAATAATATTCTTGGGTGTAAAATCCTTTTAGTAGTATCAATTAAAGGGAGCATACTGGGTAATAAGATCAGTATACTGATGACCCGGATTCAAATTAGTGGGTGTGACAAAGGAGTTGGCTTTCAACAAATACTTGATGTGAGGGCCGTATAACAAGATAGCAGAATACTCCTTTAACTGAGACTCTAATAGTCTAAAGTGTAATGAGAGGACAACCCGGCCCCAAGTACTTAACAAGCTAATACTCTGCATCAATCAGTTCAAAGCCACATCTCATAAGAATGTACACCACAATGCATCTTTATATGTTCTCGATGTGAATTAAACTCTCAACAGTCATGAAGTGAATGGAACTTTCTAGAGACAATGGACCAAGACTCCCCTCATTAATCATCAACAGAACAGCCATTCACTGAAACGTTCCCAAAATACGTAAAATTTAATATCGATTATAGAGAATCTGACATTGCAGAAACAATATAATGCTTGATGCATAATAATAACCGTCGCCCTAAGTTCTAGGGCCTGTGATTGTTTCTATAAATGCCCATTTTTTACTAAAATATAAACAAAATTCATTTCCATGTTTTTTAAAAAACCAAAAAACCAAAAAATAAAGTAGAATCAGTTTGTTTGGTACCTTTAGAGTTGTAATACTGATTTTCAATGGCGACATCTTCTTCATCCGGATCCTCATCGGAGTACTCGAATCCATAATCCATTTCATCCATGTCTGAAACGACCCCCGTAAAAAAAATACTTATTGAATTTAGGGTTTTATTCATTCAAAATCCATTTAAAAGATTTTTGCACGTAGGGTTTCAAAGGCTTTCTCATTCACACTAACCACAACAGTTGAATTCTAAGACAGAAAGAACAGAAAAAAGTGGGCATTTGTAAACAGTACCTGACATTCTAAACAGCGGAGCAACAAAATAACCGAACAACAAATAATGAACAGATAGATGATATTTTGACAGGAATTCTTCTCTGTTACCGTTATTGCTGCTGCTTAGAAAACCTGCTTTTTATAACATCATTACTGTAAAAGAAATCTCAGGGAACCAGCACTTTAGAGTGCCCAAGCTCTGACTATAGCATCACATAATAAAATTAATTTATATTGGCACTTGCACATCCAAAGGGTGTAATGAATGCTTCTATGAGAAGAAACTCAAGGGAACTTCAATTTTTATTGTGTATTTTTTTTGGATTAAGACTATTTTTATAAAAAAATATATTATCAACTTTATTTTGATGTGATTGCAATATTAATTTTAATTGAATTAAAGTTGTATATAACATGATTAAAATTTAAAATGAAAAAGATTAATAAGGAATAAAATTTAATCATGATTAGTTAATATTATTATTTTTAATTAAATCATTAGAAGTCAAATAGGACACATACATTCACCAAATAAATGGACGTTTAGGATATAAAATCATGAAAACAAAGAATTGATTAGACTCTCGACTAGTTCTAAAATAATTTACAATGACTTAGTGCATTGAAATTACCATTAACACAATACAAAAAATTAAACCATATAAGATTCTTTTGTCTTCCCATCAATAATGATACATAGATCAAATCATATAAGATTTATTTTTCAACTTGTCTAAAAGCTTAAATTGAAAGAGGTGTATTATATAAAAACAAGGCAAAGAGGCAAGCTCCAGTATCCTCTTTTCAATAATCGAGCAAGTTGCAAATATGAGTGAGGGTATGTTTTTATTGTGAAAGTGTTAAGAAATTAGACTAATAAGAGTTCATCCCAACTCATATGTGTGTCCATTTTTTTTTAAAGATGATGGTGTTCCACAAACAATCATTATCATGCACTTCAACTATATCCCTAGTCAAATAATTCATGGGCACCTACATAGGAGGTGAATGGGATTTTATAATTTTAATTCATATTTCCTCCACCAATGCCTCTCTTTCATCATCATCACTCACAAACTTGTCATATTTAATCAAGAAATTTAGCTTCTCACTATTGCCTCTCACACTATGTAATCCAAGTACGCTTTCATCAAACCATGCTCCACCAAATCCTTCCTTGTCAGAACTCACCTCCACCTTTCTTCCATGAGTTAAAATACTTTATCAAAAAAATTAAACACATACAATACAAAGCACATCAAGACATAGGAAACCTACACTAGCATTAGTAAAATACTACAATTTTAAATAAAATATTTGTGATGTAAAAGATATTATAATCAAATCTAATAAGGAAAATACTACAAAGTAAACAATACTTTTCATGCACCATAAAAATTACAAATCAATTGGATTCAAGTATGTGAGAAAGATGACAAGAGTTGGGGTTTTCATAAGTATAAAACATCTTATTACATATTCTAATTACAATTTACAATTACTCAAATAAAATAAACCTTTGAACAAGATGCAATCTTCATTCCAATGAGAGTGAATCATGCAATGAATATGATATAAGCTTTTATAAACAACAAATTTAATTATCACATATTTTATCAAAGTTGTAAAGGTGCCTTTACCATGCCCACAATATATATCTTTCAATAAAAATATTAAATACCTAATTAAGATTTGAAATTATTTGGTTGATAGATTCCACTTTTTTTAAAAATCTAAGATATGTGGAAACAAGTCCTAAAACTTTCAAGTTGGTTGCATAAAAAATTATAATTATATATGATTCAATGGAATCAAAAAGGACTTCATAACATATTGTAAGTAAGCAAAGAATTATTTTTTTATAAGGTGGAAAAGTGAAACCCTAAGATGTGGCCTAGGATTTCAATTGGGTCTTTTCCACAATAGTGAGTGTCACTTATCATTAAATTCAAGATTGGCTAAGATATGAGATTGACTTGCAACTTGAAGGTGAGTCAATCAATCCTAGGATCTGAATTTAAGGATTTAGAAATAAATTTTGTATGAAATGCAATGATGCAAATAACCTATTATGATGCAATAACATATATGTGTGTGTATACATACATACATACATACATACATATATATATATATGTGTGTGTGTGTGTGTGTGTGTGTGTATATATATATATGTATGTGTGTGTATATATATATATATATGTATGTGTATATATATATGTATGTGTATATATATATATATACAATTCAATGGAATCAAGGACTTCATAACATTTTGTAAGTAAGCAAAAAAATATTTTTTGATAAGGTGGAAAAGTGAAACCCTAAGATGTGGCTTAGGATTTCAAATGGGTCTTTTCCACAATGGTGAGTGTCACTTATTGTTAAATTCAAGATTGGCTAAGATATGAGATTGACTTGCAATTTGAAGGTGAGTCAATCAATCCTAGGATCTGAATTTGAGGACTTGGAAATGGATTTTGTATGAAATGCAATGATGCAAATAACCTATTATGATGCAAAAATAATATATCTAGAAAGTCACACACAAATTTAGAGTTCAAAAATAGATTGAGCATAGTTCTGTGCATTTGTGGTATGAATTTGGAGCTAATTTTGGAGGACCAAGTGACCTAGGGCGACTATGTCCTAGTAGCTAAATTTGGAATCTAATTTCACAGTCTTATGGAGCCTGCTCAAAGCCTTCTTCCTTTTGAGTCTCACTGTTGGATCTTCATCGAATGCTTAAATAATTGAGTTTTTGTATCTTGTCAAGTTGTAGGGTTTGAATGCAACAATGAATAAATGATCTTCAATATTCCTATAAACTTATTTAGATCTAAAATCTACACATTCAAAGAGAGAGAAAGGGTTGTTCCATATAGGGGCTTACGTCAGTCAAACCCCTTGTTGGTGTTTTTACCTCCACAAGAGAAAATTGATAAAATAGAGTTTATCCTTTTTAAGGGATAGAGGCTAAATGACAAATGAATGATGAATAAAAAATGGACTATGACTAACCACTCAAATATGATTTTCTCGAAGGACTAAAGACATGCACATCACCTCAAGGTTTGATTGTAAATTGACTTCATTGCTTGGAAGACCTACAAGGGTTAGTCCTCACAAATAAAATGATAACATAAACATGAACAAACTCACATAAAACTTGACATGATGCTTCAATGTTGAAATGTTGCAATAAATCTGCCTCTTGACTTGATAATGACTAATTCCAAAAGTGCTTGATCATAGATTGTCCAACTTCTTACTTGTTAGTTCTTAAATGATGCAATGACTAGGTATTTATATGTAATTAATATAATTTCCCAAAAATTAAATCTTGATAGCCAATATTTGACATATGAAATTCAAATAATAAAATGCCAACTCCAACATACTAAATTTTGGAGGCAAAATAGGAGGACCAAGTCGCCTAGGGTGACTTTGTCCTAGCCCTATTTTACAAAGTGTAAAGTGTCGAGAAAAAAATATTAAATGTTTGCTTTAGTCTTGTAAATGGGTTTTCTTGATAAATATCCAAATGGGTCATGGAATGCATAGTTTAGGACATTAGATGTTCAATTAGGTCCAATTACTTAGGAGGGAGGAAAACATAGTGTGAAATTGCCATGGGTGACAATTTATGATGCTACATTTTTTTAAGAAAAAATATGAGAACAAGAGATCAAACATTTATGATTAATGAAATGCAATATTTGAAATAAAAAAATATAGCTTTATCAGAGAGAGTCATGACATCAATTCGATAGAAAAATAAAGTTTTTTGGATAAAGTGTGATGAAATTATAGACATCTAAATTTCACCACCTTCTAATGTTAATTCTTTAAATTAATTCATCCTAGTTAATTCACTCTAACATCACTGCACTAATTAATTAATTTATTGTGTTGATTCATCACATTCTATTAACTAATTCATTAGTTAATTCTTAATTAATTATTTTTAATTTTATCCATTAACATCACTTCAAAACTAATTAATAATTAATTAATTAATTAATCATTTCATAAGTAAATCCATGCACACATAATTAATCAATTATTTAAATTATATAAATAATTAATCAATTATCCTTCCAACATGACATTTTCAAAAGTAAATCTCTTCCACTCATCATTATAAAAGTGTTTAATTCCTTGATTCATGCTTGCACATTTCTGAATAGAATAAAACAAATAAATCAAAATTCATGGAAATTAATTTTAAATCAAAATCAAGAAAAGCAACTCAAAGTTTAAAATCAATAAATTAATCTCAACCATTCATTTCCTTGTTTGTGTAATGTCACAAATTTGCACCCTAGGCAAGTAACCCATTTATTTACCCTTGCCTTAGAAATTATAAGTCTGATGATGCAAACCTCTCGTTTTCAGTTTATTTCTTCTGTGTGGCCTTGTCTTTTTGCATCGATGGAGGATTTTTTGTTGAGGACACATGCACACCGCGTGAATGTCCACGTGTTGCACTTCCATCCTGACATGATTCTTGCCCCTGGAATATGCAAATGTGTTACGTTTTTGGTTGGCTGCGAAGCTAACGTATTTTTTGCAACCCTGGACTGATGAAAAATGACTAGTCACCTCCATTTCAAGCATTCAAACTCATTCTTTCACTCATTCATGCATATTTCTCATTCCTTCATGCAAACTCTCACTCTTTGAAGCTCATTCTCACTCTCTTCTTGATCACTCTATAGTGTCCCTCCAGTTATGACACTTTGTTTTAGATTGATTCAGTTTGATAGATAGATGCTTTAGTTGACTATGATACTAAGTTGTTTTTACACTCTATGGATGATACATTTGACATCTTGTTTATCTGGATGTGTTTGTGTGATGATATTGTGATAGACACATATGTGATATGGTTTATTTGCTTATGAGTTTCTATGAGGTTATCATGTTGAAATGGTTGTTTATGATATATATGATGCTCGTCAGTTTCGGTGAAGAAGACAGTGTAGCATTACTCATTCGTGAGTACCCTGCTACACTGAAATTCTTCTTCATGGTGTGTTTTCTGATATAAATTTATATGTTTAACAGGCATGTTTCATGCAGATACAGGTACTGGGTATCAGCTCCACCTGCTTGTCAGGTCTGAGCGTACCCTAATCCAATAAAATTATGTTGATCTGGAGATTGTGACAGGTCCTTATTGAACCATTGTTCTTCATTGAACGAATACCTATTTGGTCACCTGTTGTTGTTGTCTAGTCTGTTTATGTTGTGTCATATGTGTCTGTATGGTTTTGATTGAAAAATTTATTAATGTAGTTAAATGATTAATTGTATTTAATATTAGTTTGAATGTTTGTGTTTATATTTATCGTTTAATTTATTTATTTAAATTAAATAAGTTATTTATTTTAAAAGTGAAGGTTAATTGTTGCAAAAGTATTTAATTAAATATAAATGGTTGATTTATTTGTGTAAACAAGACTTATGCGGAAATAGATATTTTAAGAGGAGATGTTTTCAATATGTTATGAATCCTTGATTTGGAGTTGAAAAGGTGATCTGAAGTTAAAAGGGTAAGTTAGAATTGAATGAATAATTGTGAATGCATAATTGACTATCTGTTAAGTTCTATGATGAATAGTTAAAAAATGCATTAATAGTTTTTGGGGGTTGCAATTTTGTTCATGACAATTTTTTGGAAGAATTTATTTTTACGACAGTAACTTTTAGGAAGACTTTGGCATGACAGTTGCTCTGGAAAAAGTTTTCACCTCAGTATTTGATTGCAAGCGTGATATCGAGTTGGATTGTTTTGGATTTCATCGTCAAATAGCCAGTGTTTTGAGAAGATTTGATGAAAGTTTTAGATTTTGTTCCAGATCAGTTTTCAGCATTTAAATAGGTTCCCTTCTTATTTTGCAATATTTGTATCTGTTTTTTTTTTCTGAAAATAGTGTCTCTATGAAACTTGCATAATGACAAGAAGCAATTAGAAAGATTTACAAAGTTAGAAAGAAAAGCAAGTAAAATAAAGAAGAAAACTTAGCCAATCAGAAAATAAGAGTTATAGTAATCATGAACTCAGCTATTTACAGAGTTGAAGTATTTATTTAGGAAATTCTTTGGAAACCTTGTAGTCTGAAACTTTTCATTGCATTCAGTAAATAAACTATGATTAGTTTTATCTTAAATCCATTATTCTGTTTAGAACGACGTTTCCAATAGTTTTCCAATTTATGTAAGGATTTCTTCTGATTTATTACAGTAGATCAATCTATGACATTTTGTGAGTTATATTTTTGGTATCTGTGTATTGAGATCTGGTATTTTCTAATTGTATTGGCCATTTCTTTAGCCGTAACATATTCCACGCCTATCCATTTTATATCTAAGCAGATTCTCATACTTTTGTTTGAAAATAGAAATTGCAGCTACTAGTGCCGCTCAATTTGTGTGAGGTTGTTCCTTGTATTTCTTGTATTATACCAGCCTTGAGTGTTTATCACTCTCTGTGTGCATCCATATTGGTCTGGGGTTCTTTGTTTCATCATATTACTTTTGTAAATTTCATAATTAATCTAAATCCTTAAACTGCGCCTTTCTTAATTCTTAATTCTTAATCTGATGAAATTCTGATTTAATGTTCCAGCGCACTATATTTCTTTGGTTATTAACTAATTTCTATGGTATTGGACTACCATAAAACAACTGTCCTCCTTCTTACTTAGCGCAGGTAAATATATCCTTCCTGTTTGTCAAAGATTATTTTGCAACCGTATGCTGAGCTTAGGTCTCTGTGGTTAGAAATGTTCTATCGGATTTGATGTGCAGCCATCTCTCCACTATAGCAGATCTTTATAATTTTGATATTCTGGTTTTTCTTTTGAAATTAAGTTTTGAGATCTGAAAAGTGTTATATGGAAATAATAGGTAACTCAGTGGAGTATTATAAATTGCGTCATTATAGCTCTTAGTATATCCTTTCCATGAGTCTTTCTATTCATGCAAACCTAAAATCGATATTGCTTATATTAACTTCCAGTTCGATTATTAGTTTTTAACCTTTGAGAATCTTATAACGTTTACATTAAGTTAACTGCATTATATGATTAGTACTGTCTATGGCGTAGTTTTTATTTTCTATGACTTAGCATAATAAGTGAAGTAATATGCATGGCGTAGTCTTCTTTACACAGCTCATGCGTAGTTTACAACATGTAGTTTTTTTTGTTCCAGTCTGTTAAACTTATGTAAACTATTGTTATATTCTTGTTGAGTGCACAAATTTCTCTATTCATAATCTGTTTTAAACATCTAATTTGAAAGGTAGTTATATGACAGATTCCTTTTAAATGAAATAAGTTTATAATATTCATTGTTAGGAAAGCCTTTGATTATTTGTTTTAAGACAATATTTAAGGCATTTATATATTTGTCAAAATATTGTATAATATATCTCCAGCTCTTCATTATTAAAAAAAAATAGATAATATAATTAAGTTGGAAATGTTATATTAGTGAATATAGTTAAGCAATTTGTGTAATGAGTTCTTTTCTTCTAGAGGTTAGGAAATTGTCTTTATGATTTAAGTTATAATATATGTACTTTAGAGTACTATTACCATAATTTTTATTTGGGTATGGCCTTGCACAGTTTGTTGTTATTATGGTGACATTATGGGTATTTTAGTCTATGTCATGATAAAGATGTTTATATACGAGATTTTTTTCTTTGTGCCTGGTGGCTATCCCATGTTATTGATGTTGTATCATGTCTATAGGAAGAGTGGCTTGCAGTAGGGGCTGAAACCCTAATTGGTTGTCAGGGTAACCTATCGTAGGTTTTATAATCCAGTGGAAACCTAACTAATGTACTAGGGGTTGGGTAGAATTAAACATTAACTCAAATAAAATATGCCTCGCCTATATTCTTAATGCTCGTTTAGATTGAGGAAAGGTTGAGAAGGCTTGGAATAGCTAGTCACCTATCTTGTCCTCTTGAAAGATGGAACGACTCCACACTAGTTTGCATAAGGGCCGGGAATCGGTAGAGACTGTCAAGGTAACTCTTGGAGAGGGCTGGTAATCTAGGAAAATTCACCAGGGTAACCTATTCCGACTATGTGATGACACTCTTTGCCTATTACATGATTATGATTCTTTGTGTTGAGTTATCTCTAGTTGTGTTTTTCCTTTGGGAGTCTGTTCGATATGTTTTGATATTGTTATGTCGTTATGTGTATGTAAGCCATGTAAATGTATTATTTTGTCTTCTTGTTTTGTGAACCTCTCATTATCTCCAAGCACAGAGGGAGTGAACCTTCAGGTTTCACGTGGTTGGGAGGAAACCGTGTTATATCTTCATTGGATATTCCTACAGATGGTACTATACTTGTAGTAGTTTTTGGTTACTTCATTGTTCATGACAGTGGATGCATAAAGTATCCGTGGACATGGATGTTAGTGGTGATGTAATCATTATCCTCTTTGTATATTCACCTCATGTATATGAGTGTATTCATTGTATCATCTATATGATGTATTGAGATTAATTAAAATCTCACATGATGTAATTTGGATATATTTGTAATTTGATTGTATAAAGTTTTGAAAACTGGATCATTCATGGATTTAAATTGTACTTATTTTTATATTATGTTGCGTTGATCATATTTATGTAACGTCGTCTTGGAATCCTTAAGACAAATATGTTATTGAATCTCTAAAAAATAAAAATATTTGGTTAAATTGTTCTTTATGTTTTGTTTTAATGGAAACCATGGCGGGGCGTTACACACTCTTGCTTCTTATAGCTATTTCAAGCTCCCCTCTTAGACTCCACAACACCTTGTTGCAATATTATTGTTTTTGTAGGGTCTACAAAGCTCCATCCTCTTGGCAAGGCGTAGCCTCCTCTCGACCTTGAGTGCTAGTAGAAGAGAAGGTGATATTGCTCTTGATATTTATTTGTATCATTGTGTCTTATAGAGTAGCATTCAGATTGTCTTTGCACTCTATTTGATAGTGTCTTTCTTGTCTCTTCTTTATCGATTTCTCTATATCGTTATATATTTGGCTATCGGTGGAGGTGAGTACACTGAAACAAGGGTCTCGTTGAGGAAAACCTCAAAACACAACCCAACATTTTTCCTGTTTCTATGTGTATAGGTGTCGATTTGTCTATTTGGAGTTATAATTGAAGGATTGGATTTCGTGAGTGGAATGATATATTTTCCTAATATTTCTTTATCATTTTAATACTAGAATAGCTTTCTAGTATTCTTCTAGTTGTACTTTATGCTTTCTATATTTTCTTCATCAAATTGTAAAACCTCAACAGTTGAGTCGTAAGTAGGCCCTTTATGTTTTCTAGTTGTTTATCAGACCTCTTTCCATACTAGACACCAACGTGACACGTTGGATTCCAGTTCCTATGTTGTTGTCCTCTGACAGTGAGCTATCTAGTCTGTAGTCTAAAACCTCTATGGCAAGCTCACTTGATTTTCAAAACACCTACCAAACAACCTAAGGTAGTTTAGGGTAGTTCATTCCTTGGGGCTCTCCCGTGACTTGGGGTCTTAGAGGTGGAAAATACCCTTTCTCTATAGTTTAAAACTCTATGAATCTCCCTTTCTTATCACAAACCCATAAAAGAATCAGTATCTATCATCTTTCATTCATCAACCATTGGAACATTTTGTAGAGATCTTGCATGATCATTTGATCATTTGCATCCATCACAACAAAATTAAATCAACTTTAGTGGTCTCACTCAAGTTGTCTTCCTCAGTGGTTGCTCAGTATGCTAATACATGAATATTCTCATACATTTCTTTTATTATGCTAGGAAGATACCTTGCAGAGTCTTTACAATGATTTTACAAACATTTGGTTGAAAAACTAAACATACATCAAAAAATCAATAACATAAATATGGAGACACTCAACTAAGGTTCATTATGACTTTTAATCACTCTACCCTTTACAAAATGTTGTTACAAGCTTGGGATAAACCCATATCATTATAATGCAAAAAAATCTACACCTAGAGTTGGAACTGTGAAAGCAATGGCTTCTTGTGTAAATTTTATCTTCTAATGGCTCTACATGAATATCTCTCCTCTATAAATTGGCATCATATGATCCTTCTTTCAAAATGGTAACCAAGGAAGATAGACCCACAACTAGATGGCATTTGGAATATTGGAAGGCCATGTTGTGCAAAAGGCCCTAATCGTGACCACAACCAACCCTCAAACAATAGGTGTCCTCTACAACTTAATTTGAATGCCCAAATCCATATAAAAAACATTCTTCTAAAACCCACCTTATCTGTGCATTAATGATTCATTGTTTTGAGTGTGAAATTGAGTGAAATCGCCCATAAAATCTATCAAATCATGTTTTAGAGATGTTTCCTAACAAAAAGATAGTCTATGAATCATAAATTAGGTACATGGGCATTGTAATTTCCCTTGGAACCATGCCAAAATGCTATAAAGGCTATTAAGGAGTGCTCTTGGATCGAGGTTTGCTTGGTTGCAAGGGTGTTTGGGCATTAATGGTGTCATAGAGGGATTCATCCATATATTCTAACCTTTTGTGGGAAAATGACCTCCATCAGGTCATGAGGGAAACAAATGTCTAAGTGCACCTGTGAAAATTGGGCCTTTGTCTGGTTCACCTGAGTCTTAGTCATCTTTTACCTTTTCCTTTACTTTTATGTCTTAGCACTTACTAGAAACTATTACTTCACTTAGATGGCTCAAGTGCTAGTGAACATTATTGATCGACACCTTTAAAATGATCCTCTTGAAGTTACCCATACAGTCTTCTTCTTTCCTTTTTAGGGCTTTGTGAGAATTTAATTGACAACTAAACTTAGCCCACCGAGAAAAAAATAGTTCACTTGGAGTTATCTGTAAGAAATCATTTCCTTCAATTTTTTGGATTCCAATAGATTCATGCAGGTTGGGAAGCTCCATTGGGTCCATACGGGTCAAGGGTTTGCTACTGAACTACAATAACTAGCTTCAAAATGGTTCACTTAGAATTTTTTGCATGTTGTATACTTTGTTATACCAAGCACATATTATTCTAACAACCACCTTATTTACGTATTCATGATTCATAAGTTTGAGTGTGAAATTGAGTGAAATCACCCAATACTGTTGGAATCACATTCTAGAAATGTTGCCTAACAAAAAATGGTCTATGAATCATAAATGAGGTACAAGCACCACAATTTCAATTGGATCTACATCAAAATTCAATAAAGTCCATTAAGGAGTGCTCTTGGATACACTTTATTAGCATATTAATGTATCCATTTTATTGGTCTTGCTTAAGTTTCGTGAACCTCTTTATTGGTCTTTGTAGAAGTTCAACCTACTATTGAACCATACCTTGGAATTGATTGAAAAGAGATGGATCGATTCAGTAGAAAATATCTGCAAAAGGTTTAATATAGACCAAAACCCCATAAGAGGATAACTTAGTCAAATTTTAATCAATTCTCCCCAAATTTAAACTTGGGATACCCATTTAGATGCTCCACAAGGTGGAAGACAATGAAATCTCCCACACTTCGTCAATTTTAGGATTTTGAATTTGGGTGTTTAGGCCTAAATAAAGGAAGTAATATAATGACAAAAGGTAAACCCAAAACATGTCAAACCCATGTAGATTTTATCATATCGGTTATGAATGATAGGAAATAAAATGGGAAAAATAAAAGGCAAAGAGAAAACCACCAAAGCAAAACAAGAAAAAATGAGACAATAAAATGAGGTGTCAACAAGGGGTTTGGAGACTTTAAAGTGAAGTGAGGAGGGATTTGACCCTAATCACACACCTTAGACAAGCTCCCTAATTTCACTTGGACCGCACATATCAAAATTTATATTGAGAACTTCCCCATATAATCTTATTCAAACTTAGCTTATGAACATTTTGACTAGACCATTTGGTCTTTGTCATGTAAATTTAGTAAGTGTTTAGCCTAGGAAAGTTACCCATAATGTACTTTTTGAAAATAGAATAGTAGTTAATGAGTATGATCATAATCCTCCATGGTTAGTGTTTTGAGATATTAGATTGATCTTATTTACAACCAAGTTTGGGTATATGTGTGAGCTCACAAGCTAAACACACATGCATAAATAAAATAGGTTGTTGTGTCTTTTTTTTTTTTCCCATTTATGTGAAACCAGTGCCAAAAAACTAAAACAAAATAAAACAAGTCATGAATCCATTTCATTTTGATATGTCTTTTGATCAATGCCAACTTAAAAATTCCTTCAAAAGCAACTATAGACTTGTGTATCAAGACAACTATCCTAAAGACCACAATGGTTTTCTTAACACCAAACAAGATCCTGACCAACTAGAACACCTCCTACTTCAAACTAAATATGTCGTTATTAGGTCCCTCATATGAACAAAATTCAAACTTAAGTCACACCACGAAGATCCTAATTCATCAACCAATGAAGCTCCTAATTTAAATGGATCATGTGTTAACTTGAACAAAGAAGAAACCATTCTAGCACAAGAGGATCCTTCATGAAAAAACCAAATCCAAATCAAATCAAACATCATGGATCCTTTTTTTGATCAGTTTCTTAATCCAAATCAAGCTAGAGATCCTTTAGGCCATGTTTCCAACTTAGCAATCCCTTAGGCTACACTCAATCATCTATTTGTTGTCCTCATACCAACATTGACAATGGAAATATCATTATAGTGTAAGATCCTCCACACCACCTCTTATATAAATTCCCAATCCTAAAAAAACAAGTAGAAACCTTAGCCTCGCATGCAAGTCCTTCATCATCCCATCCTTCATAATTTAACCTACTATCCAATCACCAATTTTATAACCTATCCAATCAAACATCTAATCCTACCTCATTTAAATAATATTTGAAGAATTTTCTTTAAGGAATATTAGAGAGGAATAAACATCAAAAGAAATTTTTGAGGTGTTGTGTAACACCCCTTCTTGATTACTATCATCCTGCATCAAGTATAACCATGTTGTTGGTAATAAAGCTACTCCAAACCATATTTAGGTTGTTTAATCCCCCAATAGAACTAATATATCCATAAATAATCCTATGCAAGAAGCTAAACAATGAAATTTCATGAGATCCATAACATCCATAAGTTTGAATATACCTAACACTTATAAAATTCAAATATGTTTCATTAATCATTGCAAGAGATTATCGGACTATATCCAATATCTATTAGTTAAGGATGTATTTTTTTTATTTTTTTTAAAGAGCATCCATCTTGTTGACAAAGAAATTAAGGATATGTCAAGAGATCATTCCAAACCACAATCAACCTTGCTCATAACTAAGTTAGATCAGCCAAAATATCCAAGTTAATTTCATCCATCATACAAAAAAAATCTAAGATCACAATACCTAAGCCAACCCTATCTATCATCCCATAACTCCCCCTTCCCATGATGAGACTATTTTTCCCATTAAGAAAATAGATAAGTAAATTAAACATATTAATCATATTTACAATCAAGTTGTAGTTGTTATTGATCACACCAAACATGTGGTTAAGAAATTCATAAATGATAACATGAAGCATATAGATAATAAATTTACAACCATGAACAAGTATCAAGCACTAATATCCTATCAATTTGGTCCAATCACCTTTATCAAATATGGTTTGCTTACAAATTAGAAAATTTAAAATTCTAATGGTTCTTAGCAATACACTAATGAACTAGCATCATGTTTCCATAGTAAAAATTATCCTGTCACAAAAAAAATAATTCAAATTATGAGCTACCATGAGAAGTATTTAGGCCTTCATGAGTGAGGAATCCTATAAATTTTATTAGTTTACATAAATCACAAACATCAAGGCATCAAGTACAGGTGTTCTAATGAACAATCTAACAATTTTTGTGACACTTCAACAATATTTTAGGCAACTTCATTCAATACCAACATTGAAATAGAATTCATCCATAGCCCTGATGAAAATCTTGTTGCCATCAATCCTTTCATTGATACCACTATCCATGCCATTAACCTTAACCTTCAACCCTTTAAAACCCATGGATTGAGACCAATAAGGTCATGCATCACTTGACTTATTCCAAAATGATGAAGAAATCAAACAAATAATGGGAATTCAAGATAACATGCTACTAAGGGATCATCACAAAGGCTTTAAAATTAATCTAGATTCCCTAGCATGTGAAGTAAATAATCTAAGAATCACTAAGAAGGAAAGCATTAACATGAATTCCCACATCAACATCAAGTAAAGAATCAAAATGAATCCAAATGGTACCATAATCCCATAAATACAAAAGGAAGCATGAAAGAAAGCTATATCTTGAACTAAAAAGAAGTTAATAATCCAAATGAAATCATAAATCAAAATAAATAAAATGATCTAGAAAAAGTAAAATATCAAAATGAAGTAGAACATAAATATGGAACAAACAAATCATGTTATGAGAACCAATAAAAGTCACTTTGCATACAAAATATGTGTACCATATTTACAACCGTTATTGACTCAAGCACACGAGGTTCCAAGATCCAACATGGTGTGTGTAATTGTTGACCTAATCAAAATATTCATCCCAAATCTAATCTAAACACCCAATATCCCAAATTTAGATAGCCAAAAATCATACTCCTCATAATCCAAAGTCCAAATTGAAATATCTCAAACCCAATCTTAGCTCAACATCTAAATCCCTAATCCAAAATCCCAAACCACAATCTCAAATAAAGAACCACATCCAAAATATTGCATCTATTATATCTCAGCAGCAATATTCTTCCACATAGGCTATGAAGGTACCTTATTATGATTTTCACATTCATATAAAGCTAACTTAGTTATCAAAGATTGATGGGTCATATAAATGTTGCTTTAATTAAGGTTATTTCCTTTATTTTGCTAATACTTCCATAAAATTTCCAAACATTTCCAAAGACTATGATTAATTATAAAGCATTAGAAGTAACTACTAATAAGTTGATAGATATTTGTATATGTATGTGATTGCTATTGATATGTGATGAAATGTTATGATGAATTATGTTAATTATGATGAATAAGTTCCTTGTGTAGAAACTAATCTAACATGCAACAAGAAGGTAGCAGTAAACTGAAATTAATGGGTCATTGATAACCTACAACCACAAGAGTTGGTAATATGTAGCTAAAAGATTATGAACCTATGTAGCAAAGGGAGTGACACCTAAATTCAAGTCAAATGTGAACCGTTTGGACATTTAATACTTTTTTCCAATTAATGGGGGACTTTGCTACAAGTTCTCAAACTCTTCTACTCATTACCAACACCTTTGCCATCTGCTTGTGCATGCCTGTGAAAGAAAATTATTTATCTTTGATAGTAGAATCAAATTAGGAATTTATTTTTGAATATTTATTTCATGTCTTTATTGTAGAATAATCCTCTTCCTACTTTAAAGGAATGAGTTGACAAGTAGTATCTACAGTCCTAGTTATTTAGAGTTAAGTTTATTATATATTTCAAAACTTTGTAGATTGAATTGTAATACTTCCTTCAAGAATTATATTTTCTCTTTTGAATAGCAAGTACAAATCCTTTATTTGAATCATTGAATCAAATTGTGCATGGATAATTGAGTAGATAATTATCCTGTGAGTTAAGAAGAGTGTTGATACCCAAACAAGGGCCCACTTGAGGTATGATGCTACTATATTATTAAATTATTAATTAGTGTTTTCTTATTTGTATTATATTTTTAATTAGTAGATGTTATCACCTGCAGCTATAACTAAACAACATTTGTTAAAATCTATAGATGCAATACTCACCCATAGCATTAACCTGCAGTAATAGTTTGTTTTTCAGTGAATTTAGACTTTGTATGCTTCCTTAAATAGGTTCCCTTTTAGTGCAGTAAACTTGCTTACTATACTCAAATTTCATTGGAACACCTAGAACTTTTTTTATCCATACATACAGTATTGACATCATCTCAACAAACACGTCCCTAGTTGACATCTAAATGCACTCTTATTGCTAGTGGTTTCATGATAAAGGATGATCCAATCCATTGATTATATGTGCATTAATTAGATACTCCACATCATTAATTAATGAGGTAGAGAATACAAAGATGATCACAACATTTTTGGGTTGTACAATAGTGGAAAAAACCTGGCAACATAATTATTTAGAATAGGTTATTACTGGCATATCATGGAAGGAGCATACAAGTCAACTAAATTATATGAGAAAGGCACTAAGAACCCTTGAATTTCATACATCATAAGTATTTTCAAACTTAAACCTATTAATGCCATCCAATAAATAAAAATAGAAAATTTTCAAGAAAATCACAAAATATATATAAAAGAGAGAAAAATCATTCGATGATAGAAAACTTTTCATATGGCGCCTTGGAAAAGTACCATAATGAAAACATGTTCTCAAACATCATACTTAAATTGATTATCTACACGTACTTTACACTTGGGGGAAAGTCCATTCCATCATACCTATATATTTCGTTTCAACTATCCATCCTATCATACCTTTCCATGACTCCTTTTTAACCTTGGCAAGGATACAGGCAACATGTTGAAGCATATTTTGGGAACATATTTTGATATTTTAACTCTTCAACAAGTACTCTAGGACTTTATCACAATTTACATTCTAGTATATTATCAAAGGTTATGAAACATATTTTGGAACAAGCGGTTAAACAACATCTTGATGTTAGCAAACATTTTAGGATTGCATCATGAACAACACATGTAGAATGGGGCATGCTATTCATATACAACACAGTCCTTGAAGATCACATCTCAAACCCTCCAACCATCCATCTAAAACTCCTGAACCACTCCATCCACTATTCATAATCCCTCAACAATTCCATCTAATCTACCCTTTATCCTTGTCCCTAGACTTGGTTTTCCCTTGTCATTGGTTGCAAGAAAATTTCATCCTCTCGAGAAATTTAAAGGTAATCCACCACAACACTATCATATAAAAAAATTCAACAATCACAAGCAACCCATACAAATATTAACAAAAGGTATTTCAATAGAAAAGTATAGAAATTTACCAAAAATCTCACCGAGCAATCCAACACACATCAAAATAAAAAAGAATTTATAGGTTTTGTCCTTAGTATTGCTGAAATCCAATCCTTTTTTTAGTTTCAAATAATCCTAAACATTGTTCTTGAGATATAAATCAACAATGCATCGTCATCATTCAAATCTAATTTTTAGATTAATCAATGCTAGCAAGAAAAGTGGAACATAGACTGAAGTTCTAAGCCCAATGGAATTATTTAGGAGTTGTATTTATACCCCCCCCAATACCAGCAACAATAAAATTATCAAAGATTACATGTGATGTAGTATTATACTACATTCATAATATAATTTATAATCCATAAGTCATTCAATAGTACCAATAATGTCTCATTATATTCATATATTTAGAACTTACATCAATATTTCATATCTTTTTCTATATATCTTATTATGGTTCTTATTACATTACATTCACACACACACACACACACACACACACACACACAGATATATATATATATATATATATATATATTACATTTATCTATCATCTATCCATCTATGCTATTTTTTTGGATGTGTCCCTTACATTATATGCCTATTCCTACTAGGCCTAATTGGCCTTGTGTTGTACATCCTGTTTGTAGTGAATTACAATAGGTTCTTCTTCACCTATAGGTTTTTTTTGGCTTCTATTGTTAACCTTGTTAACATCATCCCTCTTTTCAAGACTATGTCTTTTCCTCAAGACATGTAAAATGAACTAATTAATCAAAAAATGTTCTTATAGATCTCCTTCAGTTTTAGAAATGTGTTATCACACTATATTTTTTCTTGTTGTAGGATATGGACTTGTGCATTGACTTGAGTAAAGATCTACTCAGCCTTTGTTATGGTGATGGGAATTTATTTTTGTTGAGCCATATTATATGTGTCACAAGGGAGACCAGTGACATGTGCAAGTCACAAACTCACTACCTCTCTTAATTGTTTGAATTGGCCCTATATTGCTTCTCACCATTCTTGGAGCTATTGCATTTGAGCATGTAGGGTTTCAAGTTGTGTTCTTCCCTTCCCATCCATTTCTTGCATAACATCATAATTTGTGGCTTCTTAGAGGATCTATTGTTCAATATTCTCAATATGACCTTTGATATTTTTAGTTAGGGTTGGCCATTGCAACTAGAATCGATATAGAGCATTGATATCATTTTCAATATTCTTGATTGTTCTTATGTTATATTCTAGCATAGTATGGGTTTGTACACTTCTTTCTATCTTCGTATATCCCAGCTTTGGTAAGCTCTATAGTGATACTTTTATAGAGTGTGGTGCCTTGCTTATTCATATATGTGAGAAGACCCTCAATTAATTACTTTATTTATTGTACCAAAGGTTGTGATGTATCACCTTGTAGATGTGCCAACTTGCTTTGTAGGTCACATATAATTCCCTCTAATTGTTTTGTATTTTCTACACGTTGTTTGAAGATATCTTCTCATGTTGTTTGATGAAAAATATCCTTGAGTTAAAAATTTGTAGTGGTGATATGTTGGAGATGTCCACATGGGATCCTACCAATGGTCACTAAAAGTATTTGTGGTGTGGCAGTAGGTTGGATCTGCTTTTGCTGTTGGAGAAAGTCCTTGATAGACTACATGGGTGATGTTGTGATGGAAGAAGATGGGCTATCTAATAATGGTAGAGATGTGTGTGGGGGATCATGGAGTACTAATTGTTTGGTATCTTGTTAGGATATTTTAGCCTCTTTTTATTCTTCATGCACCACCATAAATGCCTTTTTGTAGCTTTCAGTTTCTCTTCTTTGTTTTGTTGAATAGTTTATAAATTTTGTACCATTAAATTATATAATCTTTGTTTTGAGCAGAGCTCCTTGGCCTATATCCATGCTATCTTTTTCTTTTGTTTTGGGTGGTGGATGGAGTGATCTTTGCTAAAGCTCGCTCCCTTAATAATTCTTCATTGTGTATTATTTTTTCCCTCTTTTGTTTGAGGGCCAAGGCCAACTTTTGTGGGAATTGAACATTTTATCATCTCTTCCAATATTTTGTAGAGGTAAAGTGGTGTCGTTTCATCACAATGAACAATGCTCATAGGGAGATACAAAGGTGAAGGAAGGTGGCCAAAGGATCAAAGTTCTTGTCATAGGTCTTAGGGTTGATGTTCTTTAACAGTATCAAATAGTTCTTAGTGTTTATCACTGATAGCTCAGAGGATGAACCAACAACTTAAGGAAGGCACTAATTATAGGAATGACAAATTCTCTTCTATTTATATATCATAGTATAGTTTTTCAATTTTATATTATCTCAATTGTTTTATTACAAGGATCATATGTATACCCCATTTTTGGCATGTATATGGCAAGATATATAACAAAAAAATTCTACTTATTCTAATTCTAATTAAATACAAAGGGAGCAACCCCCATGGTTGCAGTTTACTTAGCAAAAAAAAGTACGTAGATAGTTAGTAATGGAGTGTGATGGTTAAATTTGGTGTTTTGGTTCTTACCACCAAGGTTCAAACCCCTAATAGGGTTTTATTGATAAGTGCTCATGTCGGGGATGAGGTATCTCATCTATAGCCTCACTAGTTCACAACTCTAGTCAAAAGTGTTTAGCCCCTAAAAAAATTATGTAAATAATTAATTATCCTCCCAACATGTCATTTTTAAAATTCAATCTCTTCAACTCATTAGTAATACAAGTTTTAGATTCCCCAATATTTTCTTGTAAATTCCTGAATAGGATAAATCCAATAAATCAAAAGTCATGCAAATTAATTTTAAAACAAAATCAAGAAAAGTAACTCAAAGTTCTAAATCAAGTGAATTAATCTTAACCGTTCATCTCCTGACTTGAAAAGTTAGAAATCTAACTCTCCTTTCACAAATACAAAGGAATCATTATCTTAGAATCATATTACATCCATCTACCACAAGAACATGCTACAAAGATATTGCACAATCGTTTGAACATCCACATCCAACATAATACTATAGAGAAGAAGGATTTGCTACTCATGGGTTTTCTTCATTCAAAGAGCCTCATGGGGTGAACTGCCCTAAACTACCTCAAGGAACAACGTGAAAGTTTTAGAATTGGAAAGAGCAAGCCATGAAGATTTTTTGGACAAACTGACAAACTCTCGACCAAAGGACGACAACACAGGATATGGACGATAGCACGGCGTGCTAGTGTCCCAGAGGCGTGTTGGCATCTCGTATGGACTAGAAAGCAATAATATCACAGAAAATGGCTAAGTAACTACTAAAAATCAGATTACTGAGAACTTGTAGAATGCGATAAAGTAACAGAATGCAATAGAATTGAAATAAAGTGAAAAAGAAATGATAAAGATGAGGAGAAGAAAGAAAGGAAATGCTCACAACCATGCAAGTGATGAAACCTCTAGCAAATGAATGTCTTCAATACCTGTATGCGTAATATATGGAGAAAGTGTTGGGGATGTATAGGGGTTCACCTCAGTCAAACCCCAGTTTTGGTGTTCCCACCTCCATGGACAGCCAAAGAGATAGAGAGATCAAGAAGTAAGCAAATGCGATGTGATAAAAGCAAACCCCGCTCGAGGAGGAGAACCTGTATCACAAAATGTAGGTGATAAAAGCAATCCTCGCTCGAGGAGGAGAACCTATATCACGAAGTAGAGATGCAGTAGAAAGAAGATGTGGAATCCCAAGATGCTCACAAGCATGAGACAGGGGAGATGGAGTTGCAAGAGCTAAGAGTGTTGCAAGGAATGTTGTAAAAGCTTGAAAGAGTAGTCAAGAGAGATTGAAAGTGCTACTATAACAAATAAGGGAGTTGTGCAAGCAAGAGAAAGATGATAGAATGCTAAAAGGAGAAGCTAAGAAGGAGAGGAAGTTCAGCTAGAAGTAGAAGAGAGGAGCTAGAAGAAGTTCAAAGTGCAAAATGAACTGAAAGGATAGCTTTTAATGAGGGAAAAGAAGCTTCTCCAGCCATTACAAGGCATTCCCAGTCGTTACCACTGACAAAAGGTGAAGACAAGTGGAAAGCATGCTCCGAGATAGTTGTTTGAACATTGAAATGTCGCAAGACGCTAGTGCAGCAGATGGACGTCCGCCTGACACACTAGTGTCCGGACACGTCACGCTACAAAATGACGTGAACGGGAAAAGCACAAGGCTTAACGCAAAGCTAACGCACAAGGGTAGCTACTAAAAAGGGGTTTTGGAGCATCTTGGGAGGGAAAAAGGTTGATGCAGGGGCTAAAATGAGCCTACTCAAGATGTTAAGGGAGTGGACACTAAAGCGGATGCAATAATGTATGTGAAATTGTGAGGGGTGTTATTTTATGACTATACATTTTTCCCCCACTTTAGCGGGCATATGAATCTATGCTAATATGCATGCTAAAGGAAATCTACTAAACATAAATAACATCATATGCCAAAAAGGATACTGTAGAGGAAGCAGGAAATTCTTCGAACCATGGAAGCATGCTCCCAGGCTGAAGTCTTGCAAAACAAATACATTAGACAAGAAAAACTTGCACCAGACAACAATGTTAGAACATAAAAAGCTAAAGGATTTGAGTCAGCAAATTGAAAGAGTCCTCGATGTAAAAGGTTGTCTCAATACTATGTGTCATCCCCAAAATAACACAGACGAATTCTAAAACAAAGAGAAGGGTATATACTCAGGATGAAGAATATGCAGATCTTCGATCCAGTATATACAATTAAGAAGAGAAGAGAAGAGAATTTAATAATGTAAGTACCTCATAGGCCCACAGACCTGCAAGGAAGGTGTCCTCCAAGATCTCTCACATGAAGGATACCCAGAAAAGTGCCTTACAAACCCACAGACCTACAAGGAAGCATCCCCCAAGATCTCTCACATGGATGAAGCTAGGAAAGTGCCTACAGACCCATAGACTTGTAGGGAAGGCGTCCTTCAAGATCTCTCACATTAAGGAAACCCAAGAAAGTGCCCTATAGACTTGCAGACCTGCAGGGAAGGTATCCCCCAAGATCTCTCGCATGGAGGAAACCCAAAGCAAGCGCCCTACAGACCCGTAGACCTATAGGGGAGCCACCCCCAAGATCTCTCACATGGAGGAAGCCAGGAAAGTTCCCTACAAACCCATGGACTTGCAAGGAAGGTGTCCTCCAAGATCTCTCACATGAAGGATATCCAAAAAAGTGCCTTACATACCCGCAGACCTGCAAGGGAGCATCCCCAAAGATCTCTCGCATGGAGGAAGCTTAAAAGAAGTGCCCTACATGCCCGTGGACCTGTAGGGAGGTATCCCCCAAGATCTCTCACATGGAGGAAACCCAAAGAAGGGGACTCCGCAGAGTCAGAAAGCGACTTCACAGGGACACCTACAAAGTGAAAGCAACCACGTAGGCAAGTAAGTGGATAGTCATGTAGACTGTCGATAGATTGGAAAGCTTTCAAAGGGGTCCCTCAAGAACCCTTCAAAAGAAGAGGGGTCCACTCAAGGGACACGTTGTTTGAAAAGCAAGGTCTAGTCAGGTTTCCCCCAAGCTAGACGTGAGTGAATTAATTTGGAGAAAAGCTTTCAATGAGGTCCCTCGAGAACCCTTTAAAAGAAAAAAGGGGTCCACTTAAGGGATGCTTCATTTGAAAGACAAAGAAGAGAGGGGGTCCTTAAGAAGGACACACATCTCTATAACAAGTTATCACTGCCCCCAACATACAGGGGAGGAGAACCATGCAAACATACAGGATAGAGGTAAACCTCAATATCACTTGTAATGCAAAGTAAAGGTAGGTGCATCAATCAAACGGGAGTTTGATGGCACCTGAATCATGAAGTTGTATTTTATCTTTCAAGGCATTGCATTCACTAATGGAATGGCCAAGCACTCGATGGTATGCAGAGAAAGAATGTTTTCCTTTATCATGTTCATTGGATTTCTTGCGTGTAGGAGAAGGAAGAGTGATTAAGCAAGATTTTAGAAGCCTCAACAAGATACCCTCTTGATTAGACAAAGACCGAGGAGCATGAAGCAAGCCTTTCTTTTGTGGAGAGAAGTTTTACTACTCATAAGAAGAAGGCACAAAGGTGGAAGACAATGGAGGATCCTCATGGAGAGTATTATTTTGGATAGGGGGATAATACTCTTCTATGGGATCGCCATCAACCTTCTTGATAGGACTACCAATATTAACCTTCTTAACATAAGTGTGATCATCTTCCTCAAAAGGAGGATCAACACCAAGAACATTACAATTTGCATCCACATTACCCCACGATATGGAATAGCGGGTGTGGATGATGTTATCAGAAGGTCTATGTGGATCAGGTTGACTTTATGTTCTCTAGTGAAGGAATCTGTAAAGTCTAAGGAACCACAATCATCACTAAGACATGCATTCCTTTGAGAAGAATTTGTTACCATATTTTCACTTATAGCTCAATCAAGTTGAGCTTGTTGATTTTAAATTAAAAAAAAAAGGGTACATTTAAATCTTTCCTACATTACATTCAGATGCATAAATGAAATAATCCATAAAATATTAATATTACAAATTACTGCATTCATACATATGCATGTAACAGAAGAAAGATTCAAATCTATCTTTTTTGAACAAAGTAATCTTTATTGAATGTATAAGTGTACATTATCTCACACAAGCCATGAGATTGACTTAGCTTATTCAATACAGATAAAGAAAAGAATATACATGAATAAGTAAAAGAATGTGCATATAAAGAAGGTAACCAGTCATTGCCTATGAATGACTAGTTCTGATGTGTCATCTGGTCCTGTTGTTGTCCAGAGTTGCATATGTCCCTCCTAGTTT
Organism: Sequoia sempervirens; assembly: GCA_007258455.2. NCBI lineage: Eukaryota > Viridiplantae > Streptophyta > Pinopsida > Cupressales > Cupressaceae > Sequoia > Sequoia sempervirens. The sequence goes on from VDFB02330255.1 coordinate 50,014, forward strand.
CATGTTGCTCCTAGTTCCCACATTTTACATAAGCAATGATGTTAGAGCTATGCTCTAAGCAATGGAAAGTTCCCAACCTTACATGAACTAACACCTATACACATATAAATTGATCTTCAAAATGCATTAAACAAGCAGGCATACTTTAGGTGTCCTGGAGAACCATTAAAATCATCAAATAATGAGCTCATTCGAGCTTATTTAAGAGGGAAATGAAATCTTAAAAGTCATCATATCAACAAGATTATGCAATGATGGTGAACATGCATACATAAAATGTTTTATTTACATCATGCTTTACATCATTTATTGTTGTCATATTTAACACCATTCTTGCTAAAAACAATCATCATGAAGAATGTACAATGCATAGTGAAGCAACATAGGAAAACAATGAAGAATTTCATCTCTTGTGATTGTCAATCACACATCATTCATGGCGGTGAGTTATGGGTCAGTATCATAAGTGACATGTGATTAACAAGCGTGAATCATTAAGCATGAATCAAAAATCTGAAGCTATCAATAGGAATGCAAGAAGGGTAGATAGTTTTATTAACAGCTTGGTCAAATAAAGCAGCCCCAGGAGCTATACAAGTTTTTGAACATGAAGGACAGTCATGAAGATTAAGCCTACTCATGAAACTCTAAAAGGCATTGCAATAGGAGAAAAGCATTCTTCTGTCATTCATGAAACCTGACAAAGCTATGATATAGTAATTAATTGAAGATGCAAAAAACAATATGCAAGAGTCAATGTATTTGGTTTTATGAGGATAGATTGTATTGCCTGGGAATGGCACATCTGTCCAGATTGCAATTTTTCCATGGGAATCAAAAGGGTATTTTGGATGAATTCGAGTGAAGGACAACATGTGATATAGTTGCAAATAATTATTGCTATGAAGAGCAAAATCAAAGTAGTAGACTGCCATTACAGAGAAAAGAAACAACACAATACAAAATATAGCGCTTTAGTGCATTCATATTTATACTTGCATCTTTTAGTTCTAAGGATTTAATGCCAAAGCCTTGAATCATGATAACAGGGTCTTAGACTACAGGAAAGAAAATAGAGCAAATTTTAGGGTGTTCTGTCAAATAAACAAACTCAAATTTCTTTTGAAATGTATAACCTATTGCCATGAATAGAAGGATCTTTTTTTTCTATTCTCAGAATAAAGCAAAGAAAAGACTAGAATATAAAATGGAAATCTCAAGCTATGATTTTCTGGAGAAAAACATAATTTTGAGCTTTTAAGCTACTGTTCATCACAAAATATAAGAAAGTGTTGGTAAAGCCTGCCATTTCTTCATCATCCTACAAGTTATGAGTTTCAAGAAAATGGTTTTCTTGCCAATAGATGAGAAACCCATTTGGGTTTTATTTTTCTCATAAAATATAGAGGAAAAGAATGAAAAATGAAGTTTTTGTGAAGACCCAAAAATAAGGGAATGGCTGCAGCCCAAAAAATGGTATGCTAGGGCGAACTTATTCATCATTTTTCCAGTGAAGTGAAGGTATTTACAGGAAAATGTACATTTTTTTCTACATACAATGAAACCCATATGGATTTCCCTTTAAAAATGAGATCACATAATTTAAATGCATGATAGAAAATAAAACCTCAAGGAAAAATATATGGTCACAGCCACTTAAATCTAGGTTTTACACATTTTTCGTAGAGAAAGCAAAAACAACAGATACCCACAAATTGAAAATCTCCATGGCGGTTTGTAACATGAATATGGAAGCTCTACAAATGAAAGACATTGTTTTCTTCAAGAAATAAATCAAATGAAAATAATCAGATTTTTTTTTTTAGGGATTACCTTAGATTTTGTCAAATTTTTGCTTGAAGAAATGCCTCTCTTAATCTTAATTTTGTCATTACAAAAGCACAATTGTAGATACTTGGTGATGCCTTGTATTTACAGAAGGCTTGACAAAGAAAGAGAACATAAAATGCATTAGAAAAAACTCTAGTGGCCACGGCCTTGAAGGCCATGAATCGACAAAAAATGAAAGCTATTATTCATTTATTTTGCTTGAAAACTTACTTACCAGTTTTCTCACTGAGAGATCAATGGATTTTTGAAGGAGAAGAGCCATTATGGCCTTGATATTGCCATGGGAATCTTTTACAGAGCTCCTGTTGAAACCCTTCATGTCGACTGGCACTTAGCTTCTTTGTGAAGCTTCTTCACAAAGTGAAATATATTTCACATTTTTCTTCCTTTTACTTTAGGGTTGAAACCCTAATCAATGTCGATATAACTTTAGGAATATTTTTTGCTTAAGTTTTAAAATATAATGTAAAGGCTATTATCACCATGGGTTTAGAGTTTATGTCTTATGCCTTTTTCTTGTTCTTTCCTTGTAATTTAAGCATGAAATGTGTATTTGACTTAGCAATTCCTATTGCTTAGGGGTCTTGACCAAATACATGGAGTTTCCTTTATTTTTGCATTCTTTTACATTGTAAATGCTTAAATTTAAGTGATATTTTATAAATAACTTAGATTTTAAAGCATTATCTTTAAATGCAAAACTTATAACCATGTGTCAAGATATGACCAAGTCATGAGAAAAATGTGGATTTAGTTTGATGACATGCCAAGAATATTGGGGAGTTGAGGTAGTTTGAAAACATATGCCAAAGTTATAAGAGCTACTTTTGACTCAATTATGAGCTTTGGAGAGCATCTTGGAGCCTTTTTGAGCTGTCATCATGTTGGACTTGGTCAAATTTGACCTTTTTATCCATTTTGAGCTCTTTTGGATGAGATCTAGAAGCTAGATTTGTGGGTTTATTGTTGCATCCAACCCAAGATGTTTCTAGTTCCTTTTTTGATGGAACCACTTGGTGTTGGTTATTTAACCACATTTGTAACTCATTTGAAAGTTAGTTCTTGATATGCATTTCTATATTTAGTGACTGTTCAGTCCTTTGGCAAAAAAATTGCAGACTTTTGTAACTCTTTGGATATGGAATACAACACAGACCTTGGAGTATTTTGGTGATGAAATTATTGCCTTCTTGCTCTTGCAACTTTGTGAATGTTAGTGATTGATCAAGTTAATTGTGAGATTTTCATAATTTCCTTTTAGCTTTGTCTCATATTTTATGCCTTTTATGCAATTAGAGAATCGATGCAGGTTGCTAATTGCATCATAAGATTGCTTATAGTTTACAATTGTGAAGTTTGTCTTCCTTTTGTTAATTACTGTAATTGACCTTTTGGTGAAATATTTATGTAGAGATTCATTGTAACAAGTCGTGCAAACTTAGTTTCTGTCAATTTGAACCAAGTGTAAACATGTTGAGTTTTCATTATTCTTATTAGTTTGGTGTATCACCATAGAGATACTTTCATTTTCAGCTTTTCCTTTCCAAGCATTCATTTTCGCTTTTCCTTTCAAAATCAGTAGTTTTAGGGAGATATTACCAGCTAGGAAGTCAGCCTATCCAAAGATTCACTTCAGTCATTAGGTTCCCCACAACCTAGAAGTATTTCCATGTTTCTCTAACTAACTGACTTTCACAACTCAATTCGGGTGCAAGCTTAGGAGATATTGATTGTGATGAATAGTAGCTTAAAAGCTCAAAATTATGCATTGCTCCAGAAAATCATAGCTTGAGATTTCCATTTTATATTCTAGTCTTTTCTTTGTTTTATGTTCTCTAGTGAATCTATAAATTCTAAGGAACCCCAATCATTACTAAGACATGCATTCCTTTGAGAAGAAGTGGAAGGAGCAGACTTAGGATTTCTTACTTCAAAAGGATATTCCTTAGGGATATATATCCCAAGAGTATCCTTTGTATTAGGTATTGGTGGAGTAAACATCGACACATTGGAAGATACTGAAGGTATAAGAGTAGGTACAACTGAGACCTGAACAATAGTTGCCATTTCACATAAGTGCATAGCCTCAAGGTCAGCCTTGACTGTGACTACTTTATTGTTACCAATGAACTTAATAGATTTATGCAAGGTAGACAGGATTGCACCCATAGCATGAATCCACAGTCTACCAAGAAGAAGGTTATAAGGTAGCTTTTAGGACATAACATATACAAGTGTAGGTACAGTAACGGGTCCAAGCTGCAAAGGTAATACTATTTTACCTAGAGCTTGTCGCCCAACATTATCAAACCCATTAATGACAACAAAAGAAGCATTAAGGGAAGATGAATCAATATTAATTTTAGGCAATAGATCAATGCTACATACATTGAGTGTCGAAACAACGTCAATGAGAGTAAATCTAATGCCAATTTTATTAATGTTAACTATAACCATTAGAGGATCTTCTTTCTTTTGTACTTCTGAAGGCGGGAGTTCCTGCGAATAGAACACAATATTTGGTGAATCCACACGAATATATGCCATCAACGCATTAGCATCCGTCAGCCTAGTGTAAGAAGGCAAGAGGATCTTTTGCAATGCTTCTTGAAGCATTCCTTGATAAACTAGAGCAGACTGAAGCAAGTCCCACAGTGAGATCTTAGTCGGAGTAACATGGAGTTGCTCAACAAGATCGTAATCACTAGGTGCCTTAGTTGTAGGTTTAGGAGCTAAAGGAAGACTTGGTTATTTATTCATTCTATTCTCATAAGTATCGACTACCGCTCTATAAGAGGGAGCCATAGAAAAATTAGGAGAATCTCTAACAAATGGGATAATGTCAATAGAACAAATCATTTTAGGAGGACTAGCCAAGTTCACATAAATGATCAATCTCTTAGGCCTTTGAGGGGTAGCAAAGACACAGATTACATTTACAGAATCATCACAACTATTGGAATAATTATTTGAAGAAATATTCTCAACATCAATCCAAACAAGATCAAATGTGGAAGGAGATTCATCATTTGCTAATGCATCATCTCTAGAAGAGAGTGCATCAAAACAAAGATGAGATTCATCATTCATGAATGCATCATCTCCAAAAGAGAGTGCATTGGAATGAAGGGTAGGTAGAGTAACATTGAGAAAGGTATCGATGATTTCATCTTCTTGCAACAAAATATCCTCTGAAGCTAGAGGAATTTCGTGAGAAGGATCAAAGATACCAAGTGACATGGGTAAAGCCAAGTCACCATCATATCCATGAAATGGAATATCATTAACATTTTGAACAAAATCAGATATAGAACTAATAAAAGAAGATATTAAATTCATTACGATTTTTTTATATTTTCTATGTTCTCGTAATTCGTGTTTTTGGAGGCCTTAAGAGTGGAATTTGAGGTCAAAACTTGTGTCGGTCCCTAAAATTCAATTGCCAAAGGCACTAGTATTTTAGGGACTGAACTAGTTCTCTAGGAGACCTTTCTAACGGTGCAAACGGTTCTGAATTCTGAGTACGAAGTCAAAAGTTATGACCCCACCAAGTAGGGGTAGATAAATTCCTAGTTTTTTTAAAAGTACCCTCGTCACGTCAGGTTCACCAAAATGTAGAGAAGGGGGATTCGCTACTCATGAGTTATCTTCATTTAGAGAGCCTTACAGGGTGAATTGCCCTAAACTACCTCAAGGAACAACATGAAAGTTTTAGAATCGAAAAGAGCAAGTCACGAAGATTTTCTGGACAAACTGACAAGCTCTCGGCCAAAGGATGACAGCACAGCGTGCTGGCATCCCAAAGGCGTGCTGGTGTCTTGTACGGACCAAAAAGCAAGAATATCACATAAAATAGCTAAGTAACTACTAACAATTAGATTACTGAGAACTTGCAGAATGCGATAAAGTAACAGAATGCAATAGAATTGAAATAAAGTGAAAAAGAAATGATAAAGATGAGGAGAAGAAAGAAAGGAAATGCTCACAATCATGCAAGTGATGAAACCTTTAGCAAATGAATGTCTTCAATACCTGCATGCGTAATATATGGAGAAAGTGTTGGGGCTGTATAGGGGTTTTCCTCAGTCAAACCCCCATTTTGGTGTTCCCACCTCCACGAACAACCAGAAAGATAGATAGAGCAAGAAGTAAGCAAATGCGATGTGATAAAAGCAAACCCCACTCAAGGAGGAGAACTTGTATCACAAAATGTAGGTGATAAAAGCAATCCCCACTCGAGGAGGAGAACATGTATCACGAAGTTGAGATGCATAGAAAGAAGATGTGGAATCCCAAGATGCTCACAAGCATGAGACAAGGGAGATAGAGTTGCAAGAGCTAAGAGTGTCGCAAGGAATGTTGTAAAAGCTTGAAAGAGTAGTCAAGAGAGCTTGAAAGTGTTGTTGTAACAAATGAGGGAGTTGTGCAAGCAAGAGCAAGATTGTAGAGTGCTGAAAAGAGAAGCTAAGAAGGAGAGAAAGAAGTTAGAAGTAGAAGAGAGGAGATAGAAGAAGTTCAGAGAGCAAAATGAACTGAAAGGATAGCTTTTAATGAGGCAAAAGAAGCTTCTCTAGCCGTTACAAGGCATTCCCGGTCGTTACCACCAACAAAAGGTGAAGACAAGTGGAAAGTATGCTCAGAGACAACTTTTTGAGCATTGAAATGTCAAAATATGCTAGCATGGCGTGTGGACATCTGTGTGGCGTGCTAGTGTCTGGACACATCATACTACAAAACAATGCAAACGGAAAAAGCACAAGGCTTAACACAAAGCTGATGCACAATAGTAGCTACTAAAAGGGGTGTTGGAGCATCTTGAGAGGGAAAAAGGGTGATGTAGGGGCTAAAATGAGCCTACTCAAGATGCTAAGGGAGTGGACACTAAAGCAGATGCAAGAATGTATGTGAAATTGCGAGGGGTGCAATTTTACGACTATACAAATACAAGCAAATCTACTTGTTCCCTTAATCAAAAGTTTACTTATAAATTGGAGTTTAATTTTGATTTTATTTATATTCACTCTAAATTATTACATAATAAAATAATTAAATCTTTTTATGAAATAAATCTTGAATGGCATCTATATTATTTATCCAAAAAACTTAGAAAAACAAACAAATAATAAACAATCATTAAAGTAAGTGGTCATATGTTTGATAAATAATGTTTTTAAGCCCTACTAAGACTAATTTATTATAAACCTTACACAAATCTAATATTGAAGTTTAAGATTTCTAACATTGGTATAAAATCCTGTTGGTGTAAATAGATATTTTTCCTATCTATTCTTATCTAGGTCCTATTTACATTGTTAAGTTCACATAGGTCTTAGGAGGGTATCTTTCTAATTAGAATTAATTAGGGGGAATCTTTCTAGTTAGGCATTAGTTGTCACTTATCTTATCTAGTTATCTTTTATTCAATGCTTGTGTCCTAGGTTATTTAATATTGGCTCATGTCATTTAATTATGTCACAACCATTTAATGTTGGCACATCGTCACCCTTGCCTATATAAGCAAGGCTTCATATGTACATTATATCCAACTAAGCAAGTCACCTGAGATATTTTTCAGTTGTGTAAGTCCAATATATCATTGCAGTCTTGAGTATTGCATATTGGCCACATATTGCATCCATTGTTGCAATTTTATGTCCTTGCTTTTCCCTCTTGTAGAAGGTTGATTTTGGCTTTTGCAGACGATCTTGAGGCTTGAGTCCTTGAGTGACTCTAACATGGTATCAGAGCTTTATTTTTGCAAAACCCCTTCTCAAATCTAAGGGTGATTCGAGCTTGAGCTTTTGCAAGGTGTACATTGGGGTGAAATGAACCTCATGGTTGAGTCCATAATGACCAATATATTTTTCTTGGTGTATTTTTGAGGAAAACAATTTTTTGGTTTTGTTTAGAATCATGAAATACCATCTAGGTATCTACTAGATTTTGCAAATAGTGAGCAGATATTGCAAAAGTGACTATCAAAATAGCCCGACGTAACTTTTTTCCCTATAGGTGAAGTTTATTTTTTTACCAAATCACATGTTCTAATTTTTGGATTCAAAAACAATTTATGGGTTTAGTTGGCAGCATCAAAATATTTTCTAGGTATTTATTAGTTTTTGCATGAAATGAGAAAAGTCTTCAGAAATCAAATAAGGGTTGTTTTTGCTTATTGTCGGCTAGTAAAATTTACCCTTTTTCAAAAATCCATAACTTGACCATACGATGTCAAAATCAAGCAAATAAGATGTCAACGAAAAGATCATTCTAACCACTTCACAATGGTGCATGCCATTTTCTTAGATTTTTCCTCAAGTGAATTTTATTGTTGATTGAAGTCATTTTCTCTTTTGGACTCCTGAGCTCATAAATTTTTGCCACAATCTCTGATTTTCATGATTCTTGTAGTGTTGGAAAGGTATTGTGGAGCTCTACATTTCTATTCATGCACTTTTTCCAGATTCATCTCTAGGTACTTTTTATTCAGATTTGTGCAATTTTTCATTCTAGTTGATTACTTGGACATACTACATTTTGGAGAAGTTTTGTCCACTTGGGAAGGCTTCATTTTCAGTATAGATCATATTGGGGGAGATTAAATTTGGTTTTATGATATATTGTTGTAATTTTTTCATCTTTGATCCATCTTGGCATTGAAATTTTGGAACTCATTTTTGGCATTATAATCACGCTACATATAAAGTGCCATGCATATTATTGGGGGATTATTGATTGATTGGTTAGGGGGGTCTCTTGGTGTATTTTTTTTATTTGTTTGCTTGTGCTCTCTTTGTTTTCATTGTTCATTCTAAGGTTCCTTTGCTAACATCATATAACTATTCAACATGGAATCAACATGCATAGAGTATACTAATGAATCAAGGTCACTCTCTATATGTTGAAAATAAGGCACCTGAACCTACATATGATGAGAAAAAGATTAAGTGGATGATTGAACATTCCAAAGCTCTAGATGTCTTTGTAAACTAGTTTCTCAAGATTTTTTGTTTTTGATAGGTTTTGAAAGGACCAAGGAACTTTTTACAGAGCTAAGAAAAGGACACTTCCAAATAGCAAAGTCTCAAAATTTTCCAATGAAACAAAGAAACAAATCGGTGGAAACACTGCACTAACACAGTAGAAACACAAACAAACCTTGGTCACCAAATAACCAGGAGTGAAAGAACACTTAGAACCAACAATAGTCCTAAGTCAAAGATAGACTAACAACCCAAACCTAGCAACACAACCAAGAGCAACAGAACACTTAGGACCAACAACAGTCCCAAGTCAAGGACAGAGAAACAACAAAGGCTTTGAGCCAAGAAACAACCCACAACACTGCAGGCCCAAAAGACTGCCTAAAATGACCAGGCCACAAACCACCTGCAACAGCTAGATTGCACCAAACCTTCTGCTTAAATTAGATAAAAATGAGCCTAACAAGTTCCCACCAAAAGAGGGGTAAGAATCATGAATTGTTGCAAAGATACGTTCTTCAAATTGCATCGACCAACCAAACACCAACCCCAACACCACCTCAAAATTATGGGGCTCCCCTCTATAGGAGAGAAAGAATTTGGTACCCGAACTACCAAAGAAACCTCCCTCCAAAGCAAGCACGCTCCACCTCAATAGGAACTAGCAAAGGAGAGAGGCACTTCCCACCATTTATACAACCTCCAACTCCACCTCAAAAGGAGAGGGCTCCACCTTAATAGGAGAAATATTCACCTCAATTGAATACAACATATATAGAACATGGTAGCAAGCAAGAAATCTAGAAGAAAAGGTAAACACCTCCACCTTTGGCATCCAGAAGAATAGAAACAAAAGGAAGGACAACACCAACCTCCTAGCCAACATAATCAGCCCAAACCACCGAAAATCCAACTCCTTCCTTAGAGAAAGCACCTTCCACCCCAATGGGAAGCCAACAAACCCAAAACCTTGAAAAAATAACCCATCCTCTAGAAGAATGGAAATCATCACAGAAATAGCCACTAGCCAAGCACAAACCTTGGCCCAAAAATAGTCCATACCCTTGCACAAACTGACCAAAAAGGAAAGCAAGGCATCCTTCACAAGACAAGCCCAGAAAAATAGGGCCTTCACAAAGAATCTTAACAACGGTTCAACAACCACCACAAATAAGGCACAAAGACTACAAGAGCAGGGGAAAGCCAAACACAAGATAAGCACTCAACACAACTCCAGGCCGTAGTGAAAAAATGGCAGATCCATCACAAAAAATCTAAGACCTCCCTCCAACAAGAGAGTCAAGTAAAGGCCCGCCACCAAAGCAGTGTGGAGAAGAGCAAGACGATCCAAATAGCACACAACCCAAAATTTAAACCCAAGAGGTGTAAGAACAACAAGCCAACATTTGAGTAACACCAACAAGGGGTGAGGAGTAAGCTCAAACCCCACACGCTCAACAGCCAATAGAAACCCCGAAGGGTCCATCGAATAAAGGAGGCCAAGAGTAAGCACCAAAACAACACCATCTTCATCCTCAAAGACAACCTCCCTGACTCCAAAGGAAGAGCAACACATAAAAAAAATGGATCTGAAAGAAACCCCCAAGAGCAAGGGACAAAGACAAAGAAAGCACAGAGGAAAGCGCTTGAGAGTCCCATCCCACTCCACATAAAAGAGGTCGCGGGAGAAAAATAGCGGTGAAACTAAACTCCACTGAGCAAAAACTACCCACCCATCCACTGACAGGCCAACAACAAACTTTGATCCATTACAGGAGAAAGGCACAATGGAGGGCAACACACCAGGATACATGAATGCATCCAACCCCCGACATAGGTAGAGAACATTCCCAACACCATCACCCCAGGAAAACAAAGGAGACTGCAAGGAGACAAAACAACACCATCACCCCTCATCCAGGCCAATAAGGAGCCTACACAACACCCAACGCCCATCATCAAGGAGATTGTGCAACACCCCATGCACTAGCAGCCAAAATGTATCCCCATCATCCTCAAAGTCGGGATCGTCCTCTTCTGTAGAACCAGTAGAGTTCAAAATCCTCCCACGGCTAATTTTTTTGTTCTAGATTGAATCATGCAAGAATTCTCATGTGGCTTGGGATACATTAAAAACATTATATGGTTCTACAGATGAAGTTAGAGGCTATCAACTTGATAATGAATTAATAAGCCTTGATCCTAAGAACTTTGATAATATCCAAGACTACATCACTAGGTTTAATGATCTAAGCATGTGGTATTGATAAGAAGGACATTTAGTTGGTCTACAATTCATTGAACAAACTTGGCCCTGATTATGTTGTTTTTATTTCTAGCTTTCATACTCACAAATTGACTACGGAGTCTACATATACTACATCATCATTTGCATCATTTTTTGAGATGTTAATACATGAGCAATAAAAGCTTATCTCAATGGGCCTCATCAAGTCTTCTAAATCTCAGACATTGTTGGCTAGTCAGGTGAAAGTATCAAATAATACTAATAAGAAGCAAAAGAAATCAAATAACAATCCACATTTAGATCAACCAAATAATAAATCCACTTCCTCAAATAAATCATCTAGGAAGGAGAAGTCTACTTGGTCATATTGTCAAATTTTTGGGCATGATGAACATTCTTGTTACGAGAGGGATATTGATGAGTTGAAGCATATTCTCTAAAAGAATCATATTGGTTTTCCTTCTAGAATGACTGAGTCACCTTCTTCTTCAAAATAGGGGTGATCCCACAATATTGGTTTACAATCCCCTTCATGAAGAAAAATTGCAAAAATGCTCCCAAAAATAAAAATTCGGGTTTTAAGGGGTTTGCTCAAACATGTAGGTTCACACAAACCCATAAAAGGGCTCGCTTGAACCACCTAGTTTGAGAAAACCCTTTTTTGATGCCAAGTTCTTGAACCCATTTTGGCACATTTTTTTTAATGATCACAAAGGAAAATTGCAAAAAAGGGGGGGTTTGAGTGAACCCCATTTTGAGCGAACCCCCCTTTGGTCGAAGGGGTCAAGGGGGTTCGCCGAATTTTTCCCTCTCCCCCTCCTTTCTCATTTTACTGCAAATTTTTTTGTTTCCAGGCTCAGGTTGAGGATGAAAATGGAGGAAACTTCACAGACCCAACTGGATGATGGTATTCCTCGGAACGAGCTATCCATCAAATATAATTTTAATATATTTTAATTTTATTATGTATTTTATTTTAGTTTAATTAAACAAAGGGTTTTCATCGAAAACCAAGCTCTCTATTGTACACATGTGAAAAAATAGTAGATTATCAAAAAAAATCAAAAAAATATGTTCATGCTAGGTTTTTTTTTTTTGATACATAACAGCTTTATTTTATTAATATTAAAGGATAAAGTTTACAACATCAAAAAAAAGGGATAAGTTATCCCTGAAGCCAAAAAACACCCAACACCATACAATTGATCATTAACCCACACTAACCGTAATATTAACAGTAAAGCAAGGAGAAATTTCAGACTAAGACCTTCAACCCTACAACCGCTACCACCCAGCACAGAAAGACACCACCTGCAAACAAGAGCCACCATACATGGCAGATAAAAACCATAACAAAGTAGAATTACAAAAAACTTGTCACCACCCATACCCACATTACACAAAAAATTTCATGCTAGGTATTGATGTCTTTGATGCATAAAAAATAAATTGAATTTCAATACATACAAAAAATGTTATGTTGTATACGATCCACCTATGTCTAAATTGTAATTGGTTTGACTTCAAAAATTAATTAAGAAAAAAAATTCAATAAAACACTATGAAACCAAATGAACGTGCTAGATATCATAGTTAACAAGCTAAATTCAAAAAAAAATTATCCTTCATAGAAAAAAAATTATGTTGTTTATAGTTAACATCACTCTTTAAAAATGGTGTTTACTATTAAAAACTAGTTTTCAAAGGAGATGGAAAAAGAAATGCAATTTGATTCCAAAAAAATTTAAAAATATATATTTAGAATCTACAGACAAAATATCACAAATCATTAGTTTGCATCATCTTCAAATTCCTCATGGTTTAGCAACTATAGGTGCTCAAAAGTGAAGATTTAGTTAAAAAAATCAGTTTAATGTCCAGTTTGTCCAAAAAGTGTAAACCACTAGTGTGGGATCACCCATAGTCTAATAAGGGAAAAGTTCATGTTGGTTTGGCTTCTACTTCAGGAAATAAAGGACATGCTCTTTGTGCTTTTTCAGGTCTAGGATTAGGGAGATGGCTTCTAGATTCGGGAGCATCTCATCATATGGCATCTTCACAGTCTATATTCTTTTCTTTTGAGCTTTGTACTATGTCTCCTATTTTGATGGGATCCCATAATAGTGGTTTACAATTTTTGGCCAAACTGGACACTGAAATTATTATTTTTAACTAAATCTTCACATTCGGGCACCTATAGCGGCTAAACCGTGAGGAATTTGAAGATGGTGCAAACTAGAGTCTCATCAAATTTTGTTTGTAGATTCTAAAATATTTTTTCAAAATTTTTGGAATCAAATTGCACTTCTTTTCCATCTCCCACGAAATTGATTTTTTAGAGAACAACATTTAAAAAGTGGCACATCATTATAGCATAACTATTTTTCCATGAAGGATAAAATTCTAATTCTTTCAAATTTAGATTTGCAACTCTGATATCTAGTGCTTCCAATTGGTTAGATAGTTTTTTATTGAATATTTTTTCATTAATCAAGTTTCAAATTCAAGCGAATTACAATTCAAACCTGTGTATTATAGCATTATAACTTTTTGTATGTCAAAATTTTATTTTATTTTTTTGTTGGATCAAGGACTTCAATATCTGGTGCACTCATATTTTAATTTTTTTTTTTGATAATCTTCTATTTTTCCACATGTGAAGAACAAAGAAATTCATTTTCGATGAAAAACCTATGTTTAATAAAACTTAAAAAACAAATACATAACAAAACCAAAACATATTAAAATTATATTCATTGGATAGCTTGTTCTGAGGAATACCATAATCATTTGAAATAAATTTTAAATGAATTCATTTGATCCCCCAAAAGCTAAATCAAAAGTGATTTTTTATCAGCATTTTGATAGGTGTAAAGGAGACACATTTATAGGTATGGTTTAAAACTAGCGAGGTTCTATCGAAGGGGGTTTGATCTAAGGTGATTTGATCAAACCCTCTTCAATTGGAATCCTTAAAATGGAACTTTTTAAGGCTTAAATCATTATATTTTCTAAAAATATGTGATTTCAGCTAAAATTTGTTCCTCTCAGGAATTGTAAACCACTATTGTGACAGCACCGGAAACAATACATACATGAGTGTAGTTGGGAAGGGATCTATTATTTTTGGGGAAAACACTTTCTAGGATGTTTTGTGTGTTCCTCATTTGATGAAGAATCTTCTTTCCATATATTAAATTACATATGGTGGATATGGACTTGGACTATGGAGTTCACTTCTGATTCAGTGATCATTCAAGACTCGAAGAGTAGAGAGATTATTGCTACTAGGATGGCTGATCATTCATCTCAGTTGTATACCTTTGTAGATTTTGCTTCTGATGGTGACATTGTTCATTCGGTCGTTGATCATACTTCTAGTGTGGACCATGATTCAAAGGAGACATTTGGATTCTTGAACTTGGGTGTTCTCACATCCGATCCCATTCTTGAGCATTGCATTTATCTCCTCCATCTTCTATTGCATTTGATGATGCTCATATTAGCATAGGTTTGGCCTCTTGTGACTCAGTTCAGGAGGATCTACATCATCTTCCAACTACATCTACTTGGGATTCATACTTGATAGACATTGGTGGGTTGTTTGTTGAGTCTCACATTTCAAATTTGGGAGACACTATTGATTGCATACATCTTCTCTTTGATGAAGATGATTCTTCTTCAGTTGTTATGAGGGAATTCTCTGACCCTCTTGTTCATTCTCTACATGATCACTCTTTGTAGCTTGATATGTGTGTGGATACTTTTGGACAAAATTTGGAGGAAGCTTCTTTAGAGGAGATATCTTTGTCTTTGGAGTGTGTTCTACATCTGTCTCTAGGAGGTTTTGGATTGACATCTTCAGATGTGTGGCCTAGAATGACTATTTGGAGTTTGTCAGCTTTTGACATCGGCATGGAGACACTTGAGCATCATTCAAAGACATCATATATCATTCTTCTTCCTCCATGTTCCTTTTTGGAATGGGAAGACTTCTTGTATATCATCCTGGTTTTGTTTCTTCCTAAAGAGAGGAATGTTGTATAGTGATATTGGATCATCTTCATCATTCAATGTCAAGCTTCTACCGTTGTAGGAGACTCACCATTGAGGGGGGTTGCATGGTCTCTCTTCTTCTCTCTTATGGGGGGTCATTTTCCTTTGTTTTCCTCACATGGGGTTTTGTCCCTCTCATGCATCATTGAGAGTGTTTTGTATTTCATCTCGTTTGGGGAGAATTTTTGTCCCATTGGGTTTGAACTCCTTTTCTCTATTTGTGAGAGGCTGCATTTGCATTTGTACATGGGTTCCTAACATGGCCTCGTAGTTGAGACCCATATTTGTGTCATTTATATAAGTACTCCCTAAGTTCTACTTAAAGGGGGTGTTAGTGTAAATAAGTATTTTTCCTATCCAGTCTTATCTAGGTCCTTGTTAAGTCCACTTAGGTCCTAGGAGGCTTTCTTTCTAGTTAGCATTAATTAGGGGGGAATCTTTCTAGTTAAGCATTAGTTGTCACTTATCTTATCTAGTTGGTTTTTATTTAATGCTTGTGTGCTAGGTTATTTAATATTGGCTCATGTCATTTAATTATGATACAACCATTTAATGTTGGTACATCATCACCCTTGCCTATATAAGCAAGGCTTCATATGTACATTGTATCCAACTAAGCAAGTCAACTAGATATTTTTTAGTTGTGCAAGTCCAATATATCATTGCAATCTTGAGTATTGCATATTGGCCACATCTTGCATCCATTGTTGCAATTTCATGTTCTTGCTTTACCCTCTTGTAAAAAGTTTTTTTTTTACTTTTACAAATGATCTTGAAGACTTGAGTCCTTAAGTGACTAGAAATCTAAATAAATACCATTATAAAAAAAAATTTAAAAATTTAAAAAATAAAATTAAAAAGAATTTTAAATTTTAAATTTATATTTTTTAATTTAAAATAAAAATATATTTGAAAAAATAATTTTAAATATCTAGTTTGTTTAAAAAATAAAAAATAAAATTTTAATCATACGGTCTTTTTGAAAATTTATAAAAAATAAAATTTTTAAACATGTGACCTTTTTTGAAAACTGGAAAGCATAAACTAATTTAAGGCAAGTAGAGTATGTAATATGTTGAAATTGGAAATAATACATGAATCTATTATTACTATTGAGCATTTAGTATTTGGAGGATAAATCTTTTCCGTGAAGGTCATAAAAAATAATTTGATCACTTCCCTTGGTCCATTGTGTTGACTTTTGTAAAAAAAAATATAAAAAATTAAAATATAAAAAACATAACTAAGGAATTAGGGGTTATTTATAATAATTTTTTAAAGGTTTTATTTTTTTAATTTGATTTTTTTTCTTAATAAATTATCTTTATAAAAAATTACAATTGCCCAACATTAAAGTTTATAAATTATTATAAACATATAATTTTATTTTTTAAAAAAGAAGGGGTAAAAATTTTATTCAATCAAAATCAAAGTACAAGCCAAAGCCAAAGGCCCACCAAAGCAAGACAACCACCAAAACAACCAACACGAACACTACATATACCTGTCCTCCACTAATAACCTCTCTAGAGTCCCCAAGTAATCAGAAGGTAACTCATCCCTTCCACTAATATCCCAATCGTCCACATTCTCAGAGGCCCACTTCGCCAGACAATCGGCCACTCTGTTCCACTCTCTAGGGATATGACAAAAGGAGACAGAATCCAAAGAACTGCAAAGACTCAGAATCTGCCTGACCACAGAAGCCAATTGCCAACTAACATCCTCCAGCTTCTGGTTGTTCAGCATATCCACCACAATCTGAGAATCAGACTCACAAATGATCCTCCGCCAACCTAAAGAGTATCCACGCTCAACAGCTATCTTGATAGCAAGGGCCTCCATCAGATTATTAGAATGCTGCCCTTTGTAAATAGAGAAGACAAAAATAGCACCACCATCGTTACCTCTGCCAATACCCCCAACACCAGCATGACCAGGGTTCCCACGAGAAGAACCATCGGTGTTAATTTTTAAGACCCCCACCGGGGGAGGCGTCCACCTTCCATCGCGACTGACCCGTTGCCTGACATGGCGGGATCTTCTACCAGCCAGGCTTCCCCTGCTACTATCCCCCAAGTTCAAATTTCGCAAAATAGCCAGATCACCAGGATCAGTATTAACAGACATATCACACTTAGCTGAAATAGTCTCCTGGAGCCTGCTAAGAATCTTCTTCCACAATTGAGAACTTCCCAAATTGGAGCCACAAAAAACTCTTCGGTTCCTCTCCAGCCAAAGGTTCCAGAGAATGAGAGTAGGCCCAATAGACCAGGCCACCTGCAGGAAAGAAGTCTTTGTAGGAGGTCTGCCCAAACTTTCCCAAAAGTCAATCAAGGAGGTAGCATGAATACAACCATGTTGCCAAGCCTCCCACCATCTATGCCACAACTCTCTAGAGTAAGGGCAAAGAAAGAACAAGTGAGAGGTACACTCCTCATTGCAAGAACAAAGAAGGCAAATAGAAGGACCTTGAAAACCTCGCTTGCGAAGATTTTCCCAAGTGAGGCACTTTCTCTGAGCAACCAACCATAAGAAAAAATTGCATTTGGGCCATGAGAAGTTGTCCCAAACCTTCTTCCACCAGTGCACCTCAGCCGGACCATGTAAGTTCTTGTCAAGCATAGCGTAGCCTTGAGCAACAGTGAATTTACCTTTTGGACTAGGACTCCAAGCCAGAACATCCCTCCCATTCAGAGAGCTGCAAAGTCTGTCCTTCAAAATTCTAGCAAGAACATCACGATCCTCATCAGAACCACCCAAGGGCCACTCCTGAGGATCCTTCCAACAAGCCACCGTCACCTGACCAGTACGCTTGACAGTTTTAAAATGCTCCACCTTAATCCAACCGGCATCAGAGAAAATATGGCAAAGAGGCTGAAGCTGAGGAAAACTAGAAAGAATGGGAGGGTGGCCATCCCAAGAGTCTTGCCAAAAAAGAGCATCAGAGCCTCTATTACAGATCCAGAAGAGCCCCTCCTTAATCAGCTGAGCACCCTTCTTAAGAGTATCCCAAATACAAGAACCCTTGCCCATCAAATGAAGACGTGGCACATCAAGGCACTCAACACCGGGGAGATACTTGTGGGCCAGAATCTTAGCCCAATCCTGATCCTGATTGTTGCACCACCTCCAGTATAGCTTGGCCGCCAAGGCAGTGACAACAAGAGCCATAGACCTAAGACCAAGGCCCCCAGCATGCTTCGGCCTGCAAACAGACTCCCACTTGACTAAGCTCCACTTCGAGGAAAGAAGGTTGCCAGACCAGAGAAATTGCCGAGACAGAGCATCGAATTCCCGCACAAAGGCTGACGGGGGAGCCTGCACACAACACCTATAGATGGGGAGAGACTGCACCACAGTCTTTAGAAGAACCATTCTCCCAGCAGAAGATAGCCACCTGTGAGTCCAATGACTAACCTTACTCCGAATTTATCCAAAATTCCCTGCCAGTAATCTCTACGCTGGGCTCCCAAAGCCAAAGGGATCCCAAGGTACATCAAGGGGAGAGAACCAATCTGAAATCTTAAGATCCTAGCAATCCTGCTCTGAATACGCTGAGGAGTATTAAAGAAATAAATGGAAGACTTGTCATCATTAATACACTGACCTGAAGCCTTCAAATAGATGTCAAGAGCTCTCCTGAAGTTCACAGCCTCACTAATTCTAGCCAGGCCCATCAGCCCCGTATCATCCACAAACTGAAGATGAGAGTAGGAAGGAAGAGAGTTGCTCCAGCTCCAACCACGGATAAGACCCTGACTCACCTGAGATTTAATAAATCTTCCAAGACCCTCTGCCATGATAATGAATAAGTAAGGAGATAAAGGATCCCCCTGCCGGAGACCTCGAGAAGCACTAAACAGATCTGAAGGCTCCCCATTAATAAGAACCGAGAAAGAGGCAGAGGTAACACAACTAAGGACCCAATTCACCCACTCCTCGCAAAGCCAAAAGCCAGGAGAGTTTTTTGTAAGAATTCCCAACTCACCCGGTCATAAGCTTTAGACATGTCCAGTTTAATAA
The DNA here is from genome assembly GCA_007258455.2 of Sequoia sempervirens. Taxonomy (NCBI): domain Eukaryota; kingdom Viridiplantae; phylum Streptophyta; class Pinopsida; order Cupressales; family Cupressaceae; genus Sequoia; species Sequoia sempervirens. The sequence continues at coordinate 69,175 of VDFB02330255.1, forward strand.
ACATAGCCTTCTCCTTAGAGTTGGCCATAGAATGAATAGCTTCCATGGCTATCACGATGCCATCCAAAATTTGTCTCCCTTCAACAAAACCACCCTGCTCAGCAGAGATCAGAGAACCGAGGAGTGGTTTGAGTCGCTCAGCAATCAACTTGGTGATGATCTTGTAAACCACATTACATAACGCAATAGGCCTGAATTGTGCCAGTCGATTAGCTCCTTCCATCTTGGGAATGAGAGCCAAGAAAGTAGAATTCATGGAGTTGAGCATCTGCTTGTTCCTATGTGATTCCTGAATCACCTCAAGGAGGTCAAACTTTATAATTTCCCAAAACTCCTGAAAGAACTCAATCGGAAACCCATCCGGACCAGGAGCCTTGCCTTTTTTCATATTAAACACCACTTTCTCCAATTCAGGTAACAAGATAGGACATAAGAGAATCCCATTCATCTCAGCAGAGACCAGTTGGGGAATACAATCCAAAATGGCCCCCTCCTCAGCCCTAGCAGCAATATCCTCCCTAGAAAAAAGGTTAAAAAAATAATTGACAGCTTCCCTGGAAATATCAGCGCTGGAGGAAAGCTGAGCCCCATCTTGAGAAACTAGAGAGGAGATAGAGTTCCCCTGCCTCCGAGCCTTAACCGAATTATGGAAGAAAGCGGTGTTCCTATCTCCCTCCTGAAGCCAATCAATGCGAGATTTCTGCTTCCAGAAGATCTCCTCCCGAAGCTCCCACTCTTCTAATCCCTTTAGAGCCAAAGACTCAGCAATACTAAGGTCTGAGGTCAACCCCTGGTCACGAATCTGACGAGTGATGGAATCCAACTTGGACTGGGCAACCAACTTCTGAGCTTGTAGGTTCCCAAAACACTGTTTATTCCATCTCTTAAGCCTGAACTTCACATGTTGAAGCCTCTTAGTGAAAATAAACATGGCCGTCCCATGGGTAGGCCTCCCCTCCTGCCACCAATCCAACATAAGATCATGCAAAGATTGATCTCTTAACCACATCAACTGAAATTTGAAAGAGGGATTTTTGGTGATTCCATAAACGGTGACAGAGAGCTTGATAGGCCAGTGATCAGAGCCCCTCCAGTCAAGAATTTCAGAGCTTGTGATCAACCTACTATTCAACCAATAGCAGGAGACAAGAAATCTATCAAGCCTCTCTGAGATAGCCTCACCACCACATCTCCTATTATTCCATGTAAATACACCATTGGTTGGCTTCACATCAATGAGATTCAGGGTGCCAATCATATTCCTGAGCAAATTTGCAGAAGGGTCCAGTCTGGCTAAACCACCACGTTTTTCATCCAAGCAGGTAACAGCATTAAAATCACCAGCCATAATCCATGGGAGGAACGGATCCAAGGCCCGAATGAATTGAATGTGAGCCCATAGACTAGACTTACCTGCCATATCAGTAGGAGCATAGATATTGGATAAAAGACACCTTTCTCCAGTCGCAAAACAAGAGGCAACCAGAGAAATAGAAGAGCGACTAGACATCCACCATAAGGGGGAAACTCTCCTCGGGTTCCAGAAACAAGCCACCCCCCCTGCACTATTCAAAGCACCCACCCCCTGCCAACTGCCTTGGGGCCAGATACGCGGAGCACAACTCGCCAAACCTTCAACTGAAAGCTTGGTTTCCTGAATGAAGACCACATCTGGTGATTGAGATTCAATTAATCTGCGAACAACCTTTTGTCTAGGGATGTGTTCAACCCCCTTACATTCCATGATAAAACAATCATTTATGGGGGTGGGAGAAATGAGAATCAATGGGTTTAACTGACCCCGACTCAACCAAAGTATCACCCATGATCTTAACCTTCTCTTGATCAGTCTTCCTTCCACTCTTTGACGGTTTATCAAGAGGCCCCTTCTTAAAAGATTTCTGCTGTAAGCCTAAAATAGAAGGAGCTTTGTTACCCTTTACAGATTCTGAAGCCCCCTTAGGAGCAGGGGGATCAGGAACCACCACAACAGAGCCCAACAGAGTCTGAGACCCCTGGGGAACCCTGAAATCCTGAGCTTGAGAAGACAAAGCCACAGCCATCTGATCCACTTGATGAACCTCTGAAGATAAAATTTGATCCTCTTTCTTTTCATTCTCATCCTGAACTTCATGCAGACCCTTATCTCCAGAAGAGATCTCAACTGGAATGCCTTCCTCTTGTGTCAAATTATCAAGAACTTCAAACCTGTTAAAAGTATCTTCATTCTGTCTATCCAGCCATGATCTCTTTTTTCCTTTGCCTTTATTACGGGGCTTAACCGGAATAAAACCCTCATTATCCATAGGTTCATTAGGCATCGGGGCCTTTCCCTTGTCCCCCCTAGGGGGTTCAGGGGCAGCCCGGGGGGAGGGTTTAAATCTGGGACATTTGCGGTGCAAATGACCGTATTCATGACAAATTCTGCATCTAAAGGGTAGGGTCTCGTAATCCAGCTGTTGGATCCAAGAAGAAGATCCCATGCGAATTTCCATAGAATCTGGTAATGGATTATTTAAATCTACTTCTACACAAATGCGAGCAAAAGAAATTACCTTACGATCTTGGGTTTGTGAAGCCGATCCCACAGGTTTGCCAAGAAGCAGAGATATTGAGTGAAGAATATCTTCCCTCCAGAACTCCAGAGGAAGCCTCGGCAGCCGAATCCACACAGGAACCCGGGAGGGGATCTCTTCGGCAGAGTTGAAGCCCATGTGCCAAGGCTTGATGAAGAGCCCAACTTGGTTAAAGAAATATGGGCCCCCTTCAAAAGCCCTATTCCTATCCATAAGATTTGAAAAGATAACCAGAAAGTAATTATTAGCAGCCAAAATAATCTCCATATCCCCTTCAGGGTTCCAAACCCGACGGGCCCAAGATTCCAACACAGGCAGAGAAAGACGAAGGCCCAAGAATTTGCAAATAAGGGCATGATTACACCAATAATCAACATCTTCCAAAACTTGCTCAGGTTGAATAATCAGAATTGGACGATCCTCGGATCTCTCAAGACAGCCATTTACTTTCTTCAAACGAAACATCCCTGTTGAAGAGGGTATTCCAACCCCAGATTGTGGTTTACCCAACTGCTCCTTTACATTGGCATGCATTGACGAAGACGGCTCAGCCATCTCCAAATCTCCGGATGAAACCTGAGCCAAAAAACAATCCTGATTTTCCATAGACCGAGAGCACAGCCGCACCAAGAAAGATAGAGCCGAGGCAAAAGACCCTCAGGCTCAGAACACAACACACCTCCCGCAGTGAGAACCACCACGCGCAGCCAGAAGACGCAGGAACAAAACCTGCCCACAAGCCAGGCAATGGTCGCCTACCCAAACGACCTACGCACCCCCGAATAAAGCAGACCCACCCCCCTTGAGATCGCGCCAGAAAACTGCCCACCGAGCACAGAGAATGAACAGCCAGGAGAGCTAGGGCACGCGGGCCCTAGCTCGCACCAGGACGCCGCAGAGAGACATCGCCTTCTCCTAGTCAAGCTTCTTCTCCATCGTATTATAAACATATAATTGAACAACACAAAACTTAGGTAATTAATTGAAAAAAATAAGACCCAAAATATTTAGTGACCAACATCAAAATTCCAAAACTCCTTTAAAATATTATTTATAGTTTTATAATTTATATATTTATTATGATCTTTTTATGAGGTAAATTTGTTGGGTCTTTGAATGTATATTATTTTATAAATAAGACATAAAAAAGATCAGCTTGTAATAAAAAAGGAAAACAAGAAGATGATTAAATTAACAATTCTTGGTGGACACGTTATTCATATCCTTTGTCATGGTCATTGATTTTTTTTACATATATTTTCTTTTGATATTGTTAATCTTATTTTTACGCCGAAGGCGTTCCCTCAATGAAGTTTGCCAATTCACTTTCTGTATCGACGGTTAAAAAAAGGATGCTTTTCGCCATTTTTTCTTGCTACCGACATTACGAGAATTCCGACCACCGCTTTTGGTTTCCGCACACCCATGTTTTTTTCCCTTCATTTTTTACCGTGGTTTTGCCCTCACCGACTGCCACATAGGGTTTCGTAATATATAGAGAGTTTAAATGCAAATACGTACCACGAGAATAAAAATTTACAGGCCTTTTTTTAACGGTTCTTCAGTGTATTAAGGCATTTTATATTATATTTATTTGTATTATATTTTTTGGGTATTTTTTTTTGTTATAAAGTATTTTTTATATATAATAATAACACAATTTTAATTTTAATTTTAATGTAAAATAATTTAGATATTTGAAAAAAATATTTTTTTGTTTTAAGAAAATGATTGATTTTAAAATTTGATTTTTAATTTAAAAAATTTAAATATATTATATTTATTTATATTTATTTTTTTTCATATTATAATTTATTGTAAAGTAATTTTTTTACACATAATAATACATTAAAATTAAAATTAATTTAAAAGACAATTTTAATTTAATAAAATATACTAAATAATTGAAATAAAAATATTTAATAACTTTTTTTTGGTTTTGATTATTGATTGATTTTAAAATTTAATTTTTAATTAGAAAATTATTAATGATATGTAAAAATTTCATATATATAATTTAAAATTTTATATTAATTTAAATTAAATTACAAATCTTTATTATTATATTTTAAAACAGTATTGATATTTCTATTTAATTTTTTAAAATCTTGACTAATTTTTGTTTAAACAATTTTAATAATATTTTAAAATAAAAACATGAGACTTCCATAGTTTTTTATACCAAAAGATGATAAAAAAATTACATAATCAAAATCCAAAAATATTTTTTACCTTTTTTAATAGATTAAATTTTATTTTTCACTTTTTAGTTTTACTTGTGACTTTTAATATAAGAGTTAAATTTTTAATTTTAACAATTTTAATTTAGTTTATTTTTTATTTGAATATTGAAACCAATCTATAATTACTTACAAATGTATGTTTAACTAAAATAAAGATAGATGCTTATATAATATAATATTATATATTATCAAATCATATATTTTGATATATTATATTATTTATATATTATACATTAATAATTATAATGTTAATATTATATGTGCTATAAAATAACATATGTATATAATAATTATAGTTATTTTATTCTATATATCAATTATATATAATATAGTATATATATTACGAGGATGGGGAAATACTAGATTCTTTAGCCAATTGAGCTAAGACTTCTACCTCCAATATAATCATATTACTAATAGCTATAATATATATTAATTAGGGAAAAAAATTATACTCTTTTCATACGTTTGTGTAGTACATGAGGTCAATTGTTACATCTTTTATCAAATGATATTTCATCTCCATCTCCATCTCCATCTATATCTCTATCTCTATCTTCCTCGCTATCTCTCTCGCTTTCTCTCTATATCTCTCTTTCACTCATAGACACACTCCTTGTTTCTCTCTCCCTATATCTATCTCTATCGCTCTATCTCTCTCTTCTTCTCTCTTTCTATCACTTGTCACTATCACCTCCTCTATCTCACTATACCTCTCCCTCTCTCTTCCTTTCTCCCTATCACTCCCTCTTATCTCTCTACTCTCCCTCCCTCTCCATCTCTCTGTCCTTCACCCTCCATCTCTATCTATTTATACTTATATATATCTCTCTCTCTTTCTCTCAATATATCTATCTTGCATATACACACGCATTCCCTATTTATCCCTATCTCCATCTCTATCTCTTGACTTGTCTCTAACCTTCTTTAGACTCTCTTGGCTCATCTATCTTGATCTACCTCTCTGTTTATATCTCACTATCTCCACCTCTCTTATTCACTCCATCTCTCCCGCTCTCTCTCTTTCTCTACCTCTATCTTCCTATCTTTCTATCTCTCTCCATATCTCTCTATCTATCTCCCTATCTCTCTTTCCCTAGATCACTCTCTCTATATCAAGTCCTCTATATATATCTCCCTCTCTCCCCCTCCATCTCCCTCTCTATATATTGAGAGTTATCTTTCCCTCACTCCCCCCTCTTCTCTCTCCCCCTCTCCTCTCTCTACCTCTACCTATCTCTCTCCCTTTCTCTCCTCCCACTTTATCTCTCCCCATATCTTCCTCCCTCATTCCCTCATTATCCCCTATCTATCTCTCTATCTCTATCTTCATCTCTCTCACCTCTATCTCTACACATGTTTCCCTCTCTATTCATCTCATCTCTCTTTGGACCTCTATATCTATATCTTGTTGCCTCTCTGTCTTTCTCTGTATTCTCTTTACCTCTATCTCATTATCTCTCCATATCTCTCTACCCCTATATCTCTCCCTCTCTACGTCTCTCCTTATATCACTTCCTATTTCTATCTTTATCTATCTTGCCCTCTCTCATCCTATCCCTCTCCCTCCCTCTATACATATTTGTCTTTTCCAGATATCTATCTATCCCTATCCCCTCTCTCTTTTTATCTCTCTCTCCTCTCCATATCCCTTTCCTTCTTCATATCCATCTCTATCTATTTCTTCCTCTTTATCTCTATCTCCTTACCCCCTCTCTCTTTATCTTCTATCTCTTTCCTTTTTCTATCTCTATCTATTGTAATGTCATCTTAATAAAAGATTTTTAAAGATGCCATAAAACTCTTACAAAATTTGTAATATTATTTTATATATTATATTTTATTATTTATGTCATCAAAATTGAATTTACTACCAGCAATTCATTTGAGAAAATTCACCGTCATGAAAAAATTCACCATCATGGAAAATTAATCACAAATTTTTAATGTGATGGATTTCTCGCTATTGTGAATTGCTAGTGGTGACTTTTCCTTAGGTGAATTTGTCATGGCAGTGAATTTTCCCATGTAATAAAAATTGATGACGGTGAATTTTCCTATAACCAAATTATTTATATATTATTTATTATACTTATATTTATATTATATATTATATTGTATAATATATAAATTGATAAATATATGTATATGTATGTTATATTTAATATAATGTAAATTTATTTTCAAAACAATAGTCTAATTATATTTATTATTAGATAAATTAATATATAAAAATCTAATAGTTTAATTGATTTATAGAGAAAGCAAGAGAGAGGAAGAAAAAGAAAGATAGAGGGGAAGACAATTTTAAATAGAGAGGTGAATATATAGAGAGAGAAACTCAAAAGATAGAGAATGAGAGAAAGAGAGATATTGAGAGCTAAATTTGTACTCCACTATCATCACCCCTTAAATTGAATAACCACAATTTTGAAGCTCAATTTGTTATTTAAATTAAATATATTTATTTCTTATTATATATGCTATTTTAATTTTACATAATCTAACTTATTAAATATATTTTTAAAATTTTATAAAATTATGTACTTATTAATGCTAACTTTTTTTATTTATTAGTAGTGATAGTGAGCCATATAATTAAATAAACAAAATAATTAGTATTATTTTTATTTAGTTATTTATTAATTTAATAGGCTTACTTTATTATTAAATTTAAAATCTTGAAATTATTATTTTTATTAACATTTAGATTACATATATTTTGACTTTGTATTTTTTTTCTCTATTTTAGTTTTTAATTTAGATTTAAATTTAGAATTATTTATGTCTATTTGTCAAATTAAAATAATAATAAAGGTTAGTAGAAGTAGTTCAATTTATAATTATTTCTATTCTATTCAAATTTCAGCTATTACAAGTAGAAAAAAACATATTTTTAACTTTAATCTTAATTTCTAAGATATTTATTTAATTTTTTTGAGATATTTTATAATTTTTTAATAATATTATATATTTATCTTCTTAATTTTTTTTAACAATATTTTTATTATATTTTTTAAATTATTTTATAATTATAGAAATAATACTCCTTTTTAATTTAATAATGAAATTTGTAAAGAATGTAGATATAGAAAATCAAATCTATTGTTAATTCATTTTAGTATATGATTATAAACACCAAAAATTCATTAGATGGGTGTGAGGTTGTATGGGCCTTGAGACAACTTGACCTCATAATATATCAAAATTCAAGAACATATAATCAAATAATATCTACACAAGTCATTTTGTTGTATATGAAACTCAAGCAAATCAAGTATGGGTATAAGTGGAACATTGACATATTGGAATTTATGTTTCCCAAAGGTGATAAACAAGTGCAAATAAGAGAAGTGAAATAATATATAGAAGGTCAATCCTGAGGGACTCCAACAAACAAAAACATTGTAACTTAGTATACACGCTTGATGAAAAATGACGTCCTATGTAATTTCCAAGTGGCTTCCTTTATTGGTGCTCTCTCTATAATTTCCAACTTACCAATTAGTACAACTAAATGACATGTCAAATGTACTTGTAAATGTTGGTAAAGAAGTTAATAGTGAGGGAGAGAGAGAGGCACATAGAGAGAGAGGCACAGAGAGAGAGAGAGAGAGAGTGAAAATAGAGTATAAGAGATAGAGTGATATCAAGGAGAGTTAGATAGAGTGACATAAAGAGAGATGGGTAGAGACATGTCATTTTGGATTGTTGGCACAAAACACTTGGTAAAAAACTAGACTATCATAAATTGTCTATCTACATTTCCCTTTATATAAGAGGGAGAGTTAGATAGAGTGATATAAAGAGAGATGGGTAGAGAGATATATCCCCATAGATACATGTCATATTTGGATTGTTAGCACAAAACACTTGGTTAAAAACTAGACTATCGTTTTTCTATCTAAGTTTCCCTGTATACCTCTTATTTCTCTCTTATGCCTTCTATCTCTCTCTCTATTCCTTTGAGCTCTTTCTCTATATATATCTCTCACTATATCTCTATTTCTCTCTCTCACTCACACACACTCTCCCTATCTCTTTATCTATCTCTCTACCTATTCCCCAGGTCTCTCTATCTCTCTCCCTCTCTCTATTACTTGCCCTCTCTATCTCTACCTTTCCATCTCTCCTTGTCCCTCTCTATCTATATCTCATTATATCTCTCTTCTTCACTCCATCTATCCTATTCTATATATCCCTCTCTACCCCTCTCTATTTATCACTTCCTATATACTTATCTCTCTATCTCTCCATCTACCCCTCTCTCATTATCTCCCTCTTTCTATTTCATCCTCTCCCTCTTTCTCTCTCCTTCTATCTCTCTCACCCCCTCTATCTTTCCCAAGTTATATCTATGTCTCTATCTCTCCCTATCTTTCCCTCTCTCCCTATCACTCCCTCTCTCCCTATCTCTCCCTCTTTCAATATCTCCCTACTTCTCTCTCCACTCTATTTCTCCACCCTCCATCTCCATCTCCATATCTTTCCCCTATATTTCTCTCCCTTTCTCTATTACTTGGCTCTATCACCTTATTTTTTCTCTCTTTCCCTCCTTATCTCTCCCCCTTCCTATTTATATATCATTATCTCTACCTCATTCACTCCATATGTCCTTTTCTCTCCATTTCTCTCTATCTCCCTCTCACTCCTCTATCTATTTTATATCCATATCTTTCTATCTCTCTCTATATCTCTCTCTATCCCCCTCATCTCTCTCTGTCCTCTACATATCTCTCTCCCTCTCTCTCCATCCCCATCACTATCTCGATCTTCTTATCTCTCTATATATCTCCCTATTCTCTCTCTCCCTCTCTCTCTCTCTCCCCCCCTCGTCCCCCTTTATCTCCTCCTCTTTCTATCTATATCTCTCTTTCTCTCTCTCCCTCTCTCCCTATTGCAAACATAACATGATCCTATTGTAATGGAACCTGATGATCATCCTGATTGAGATATTTTATTTTAGTCATGTTTGGATCCCTATAAGTGGATGCATAGTTGATTTGAAGCTGTCAATTCTCCAAAAAAAAAAAATTCTAAATGGCCTACCAATTGGCTTCATGTATTACACAAATGTATGCAAAAAATAGACCAAAATTTTTTCGTAATTGACCTTCCACAACTCTTCGGCGTACCCATTGCACGCACAAGTTGCAATTGCCACACATTTACTATGGATGGCAGTTGGTGTACCCTGTGTGTTGCATCCACCTTCTGCCTTCTTAGATGCATTTACTCGGGATGGCAGTTGGTCAAAAATATCTTGGATTGTTGATAGGAAGAGAGCATTGAGAATATTTTGCAGAATCTTGAGGTAAGTCATTTGCTCTGGTTTGAATTCTCTGCAATTCTTTCTATATTTTATTTGATCTATAAAGATGTTATGGGTAATTGTTTTCACGCTATAGTTTTGGTGGCAAACCCCTTTCAACTTCACCTGTATACAGGTAGAGCGGTACAAATTTAGGGGTATTTCTTTTATATATAATTTTTTCTCCGTCTCCGTCTTCATTTCTACGTCCTGAGTCATTCTTGCCCAAAAAAAACCACGCTTGAAAGTTTGAGAGAATTAAACGAGGGTTCAAGAAAATGTTGTCTAGCTAATGTGCTTCTCATCATTGTGAAACTAGAAATGATTGGAAGGCATTATTTGATCAAGAGCCTTGCCTACTATCTGGAAGTGTTGCCTTGAGGTACAAGATCTTGGATTAATGTGCTTAAAGTGTCAAGGTTCTATCAAAATTAACAGAAGCTAATCAAGGTCATCATACGATAGTGAGTAATTTGTGATTGAAATATAATTAAGTAGAAACAATTTAGATAGAACTTCTTGCAATGTCTTATTTCTAAATACCACTTCATTGACTGCACAACATCTTTTCTTGAGAATCTATACATAGCCAGATCACTTTTCTTGTGTTTTAATTACAGCTTTCCTGACATCTTCTTTTACTATTGAATGTATAGCAGCTATAAATGCAATGGTTTCCAGACCTTTCCTAGTAATTCAACTTGAGGTAACTCACTTGCCATTATTTATGTGAAATTTTTTATGTTCATTTCATTGTATACATTTTTGGGAAACTTTATTTTCCTTATTCTTTACACTATTTTGCTGACAGCTTTCCTCTCAACTTTATTTACTATTGAATGTATAGCAGCTGCTACTGAAGCTGCAAATGCAATGGTTGCTAGAGCTATTTTCACAATAGCTACAGTACAGATCAAATCATCTTCACATGTTAATCTTAATACACTGTTCTTTACAGAGCTTATGAATTTTACAGTAGATATTTCCTCGCATTTTTCAGCCATTTTACATGTTAATCTTAATACACTGTTCTTTACAGAGCTTATGAATTATACAGTAGATATTTCCTCGCATTTTTCAGCCATTTTACTGTTTATTGTCCTTTGCAAAAATACCAATTATACTGGTTTTTGTTCTTCAAAGACAAAATGTCAAAACTGTATAGCAGATGCTGCTACACTGTTGAATGCAATGAACAATAGAGCTTATGAATTATGCAGTGAATATTTCCTTCAAATTTTCTGCCATTATACTGACTATTGTACTTTGCGAAAATACCTTGTAGTTCCAAATCATATTTTATTAATTAAAATGAAGTAACAATAAAATATATATGCATACCTTCATTTATTTAAAAAAGTTTGACACTACCCATTTTACAATTTCTATCTTTCACATAGAATACCATAAATTAAAATATTGATCTCCACAAATCTTCGGCGTACCCATTGCACACGAAGGTGCGATTACTAGTTTATACAATATGGTGAAGTAGATTTAGATTGAGAATGCCAATGGAATTAGTAATACATATATTCAAAAAAAAACTTGATTGTGTGATAGTGTGGATGGAGGGACTAACTAGGTGATGACTTACCCAAGTAATTATGTTCAAAACTAAACAAGGAAAATAGAACCCATCTCATGTCATGAATGGATTTCATGCTACTAGTAAACAAGTCTCAACTACACGTAAAAAAGTCTTAGCTACCAAAAACATCTTGAAAATAAGATATGATTTGAGACTATAATACACCATTAATATGAATGAATTGAGACAAAAAGTAAGTGGTCCCATTCTTGATATGGAGATTATCTTGACACGACTATTCAATGCAAACAAAAAGATTTTATATCCCAAAAGTTCCATCACCAATAAATGTGAGTATGACTTTTGGTATGTTATTATTTTTAATGGGGCATAGAGGTTGTGTCACTTTGAATTGAATTGAAAGTGGTGACTATTTTTGTGATCATTAGTGGATCTTAGAAAGTGATGACTATATATGTGATCATTAGTGGATCTTATTGATGGGGAAATATAATGTGAAAGTTTTCTAGGGTTTAGTAGAAATTTTTACATGAATTGATGGAAAGATTAAAGAATGTGGTACTTGGATGCAAGATTCCAAATTCAATGTCATACTAACTCTATCTCATGAATTCTAAATTTGAATACATTCTCTAAGAGCTTTAAGTACTTGAATGTGGTATTTAATGTGCGCACTTAAAATTCTTAGAGAATGCATTCAAATTTGGAATCCAAATTTAACTATTTTATTTGTTAAAAACAAATATTTTTTCTAATTTATCAAAGAATTCAAATTCAATACTTATAATTAAATAAGTAATATAATTAATAACTTATTCTAAATTATAGATTTGAATGCATTCTCTAAAAACTTTAAGTGAATGGATGCAATATCTATTATATGCATCTAAATCTTTCTAAGAATGCATTCAAATTTGAAAATTGTGAGCTAGAGTTGTCATGACATCAAATTTAGAATTATATATCAAGTACCATATTCTTTTATCTTTTCATTTGTTTACACAAAAAAGAAATATCCACTAAATCCTAAAAGATTCACATCATGTTTCCCCATCAATAATAGCCAATAACAATCACATATATAATGATGTAGCCTTTGTGGCACACCAAAAAAATCATAGCAACACATCAAATGACATGCCCACATTTATCAATGATTAGAATTTTGAGATATATAAGCTCTTTTTCTTTTCTCTAAAGAGTCCTGTCAAAATGATCTTCATATAAATAATAAAACCACTTAATTTATTTCTCAACCTATTTAGATTAATAGTGCATCATGGTCTCAAATTATCTTATTTTTAAGATGTTCTATAGTAGTTGAGACTTATTTTCTGATGACATAAAATTCATTTCACAATATGAGATAGGTTTATTAGTGTCTTTCACTTCTAAGTTCACTTAAAATTCCTATTGAATAACTAATAAATATATAAATATTTAATATTATAAGGTAATAAAACTCCTTACACAAAAATTTAGGCTAATTAAATAAATGCAAATAAATAAGCATATAGTTAAGCTAGATTTATTAAGAATTCAAATTTTATAAATTAAAGTGTTATTTTACGAATTAAATTTAAAGGGATAAATCCTTTAGCTTTGGGGACAATGATGAATATTTAATATTGATGTTGCACAATAATTAGTCGTCTAGGTACAAAAAATAAATGCTTGAAATCTAAAGAATGACTCAAGCTCCATATAGTCTCTGAAATATTTGTAAGCTAAAGATAAGCTCATTGGGGTTGAATCTAAACATCGAGATACAAACATTATTTATGGATTGATCTACAACTCATGGAATAATTTAATAGAATGTAGGCTTTTACAGCCTAATTTATTATCAACTCTAATATCTGAATGTGTATAAGGAAGATAATATTTAAGAATATCTTTGAGAAAATTATCAAATTTTAGGGATCAAGTTCTCCTAGGTCAACTCACTAGATGAACCAACTTTATGGCCTTAGAAAATATTCAAAGACAACATTCTCAAGCATGTAGATGACCTATATTCAAATTTTGATGTGATGGGTCCCTTCTAGAACCCAACTCTAAATATTTCTAGAATTGATTATTTGTTATTCCATATGAATTAATTGCACACTAATTGTCTTTAAAAACAAATACATGCCAACATTACATGCAAATGTGCACCAAGTCAACTCCCAATAGCTAATAAGAAAGGGTGGAAATCTAGAATTTGAATTTAAAATTTTAAAATTTTATGGTTAAGCATAAGCCCCTTAGTATCAAACCTAATCATCATAGGATTGACTCAAAATGAAAATACAAATCTCAAATTGGGATCAAACATATAGACATATGCATGAGTACAAGTGCAATAAATGACTAATAATGATGAATTTATGAGAATGTCTATAACAAGGGTTGAGGTAAAGTCACATGCATGGGGATGAGTGTAGATACACGATGAAACCAAATAAGGATCAAGGAACGAGTCAAACATAGAAAAAGAGTGTATCACATGTTATATGTATTTGCATTAGGCCATTCCTTCAAAATGGGTCTAAAACTAAATGGGGATCGACATGGACGTGTCAATATTACCATTATAAATATATGTAAATAGTTCTTAAGCATGTGAAATTTTTTATTTATAATTTATTTATATTTTAATTTGGGAGATTAGATGTTGTAATGATAAAAATCACTTACCCATGTAACTGTCCCTTATTTTTTAAACACATGGTGACTAGATTATCCTTATACATTAAATAATGTACAATTCGGTGTACTTTTACATGGAATTTGAAAAATAACCTCATTCTAAACCTATTTTATCTCTCCAAATCCCAAGAGTTTGGACTCACCTACTAAATCCATCAGTCATTGCCTCAATTTAGATATGTGAATGTAGATTTGACCTTTCACATTCATACACACAAATCTAAATTATTTTAACATATCCCAAAATGTGAATCATAAAATTTTCTTACTTATTTAAATAAGCATTCATATCCCATAACATGAAAGCATAAGTATAATAGATAAATATAAATCAATATTTATTAAGAATTCTAATCCATAAGCACATCAATACATCTAGTATTTGACCACTATTACATACATGGTAGAGTTAGACATGTTTCTAAAGTACCTTATTATGTGTTTTTTAAGAATGATATGTTTTTCATTTCTTATAATGTATCACCAAGGTGATATATAGTCAATTTTATGGAAACAAAATTGATTTAAGACTTACTATAAATAGAAAATTATTATTTTAGCTCTGAATATAATATTTCACTAGTTTTCATTTTTATAGGTTTATCAATTCAATGGCATAAACATGACATGGTTCAAAATCATGGTGTATAATTTTTTAACCATAAATTGAATAAAACTTTAAATACAAATTTTCTTAAATCTATGCTTCTAAGAATCAATTGTTGTTAATTTTTATTGAATAAAATAATTATTTGTAAGCCTCTATTTTTTGCATTCCCTTCAACTTTGTTGCTTGTGATACGTTGGGCTATAAATTTTAAATTCATTTCTAACATATGACCCTAAAAATATATTGATATTATTTTTTCTTGAATAAAATATGTAAATATAAATATCCTACTAACACTAGTAGAGATAATTACATTATGTCTAATATAACATCTATAAACATAAGTAAAAAAATTAATTATGCTGTCATACATAACATAAATGTACCAACCTATATAATATACCAAGCTACTAACTAACACAATTACCTTATATGTATAAGTGTAAGAAAACAGAGCAATAAATAGTAAAAACCTAAAATCATCTACCACCCCCATTTATCCCTACTCATAGGCATCCTTGGAACAAGCTCAAAAACCTCCTCCCCTATACTGATAGCTCCCCTCAAGATGTCATATTCGTTCCAATAATTAGCCAAACTTATTGGAACACTAAGAATAGTTTTCCATTACTAAGTTCCCTTCAATGTCATGCCCTATGGATTGAGCTGCTATAAAACATGGGAATGGTATAATCACTGCTTACCTCAAGCCTCCAGTTATCATGTGAAACATGTAAACCCACTATCAATAGGTTAATTTTCTTTTTTGATGCTACCAACTCCTTTGTGCTCTCATTATGCATTAGGCAAGATAAAGCATACTCAATGAGCACTCTCCACATTAAAATGGCCTTCTACATACATATTTTAAAAATTACCATTAATGTTATGGTCCACCAAAGCTATTTTATGATACTACATCTAGAACATTGTAAGAGATAAAATTCATATTACACCCTTATATAAAAAATCATTCATATTGATCATAAAGAGATACAATCAAATTGTTACCTTCACCTAGTAAAGCAAGAGTTCACCTTTGTTGAGTGGATTTGCTCATGCATATGACTAATATAGTTACTCTTTGGATTCTTCAAAATATTGATAGCATGTACTTGTATGTGTATGATTTATGTGGGTACTTGATACTTGATATGTTTGATTATCTAAAGGGGAACCTTGTCTCATGTCATGTGATGCTATATGTGACTGAGAATGGAGGGCTTGATTTATAAGTTCTGGAGTGAGGATGTGGATGGCTAAGATTAAATTATGGATGCATGGTGGAGATTAAGTGAGATGAATTGGGGCATTGAATCATATATAAGACCCTTTTAATTTTGTTTAATTATTGCGTATGAAAAATAAATTGAAAAAATTAAGTGGATAAGAGTGGACCTACGTTATTTAATTTAATAATGGGGTGAAGTGGGTTTATTTAACTTAATTTAGCTTAATCATAAGATAGAAAGTGGAATTAATTTATTTAATTTAATTATAAGATGGTAATGGTTTTAATTTAAATAATTAGATGGTAATTTAATTTAGTTAGTGAGGTAAATTGCGGATTAAGACAATTGATAATTAAAATTATTTATTTATTTTAGATGAGGTGAATTTTCAGTGTCTACATTTACCACCATTTGAAATGGTGCTGTGAGTAAAATAAGCAATATTTTCTTCGATAAATAAAGTGAGGGTTAAGGGCTCTCTCCCATTATATTATATATTAACATAATAAAAGATTAAAAAAACCCTACATAATAGATCGACCAAAATAGCATATTCAAATTACATTGCAAATAAAAGAGTTCATAAAAGTTTGCATGAGCATCATTTACAAATCCAACTTTATGAACTATAAAGTTAGAAGAGTTGATAGAACACAAACATATATATAAATAGCTAACAAACCATTAAAAAAAACCCAAATACCTAGCGCATAAAAGATTTGAGGTCATATACCATCTTGATATTTTACCAAAGCCATGCAACACACTAGGAACTTTAAAGCTTTCTCAATTTTTGAAACATTAAACTTTTCCTAATAAGGGATGATTTATCTCGTATACAAACTTTTGTAACCTCCACTATCAATTGATACGAGTGAGAGGAATGTTAGATGGTCATCATTTTCTTTATAAGCATTTATAGTCTTGCTTTAATGGATTTCACCATCTACATAGATACTAGCTATCATACCTTATGCAATGGGTACGTCGAAGTGGTGTGGAAGGTCAATTAGGAAAAAGTTGATTTATGTATTTTACACATCAATTGATAGATCATTTAGAAAATGAATTTAATATTATTATTTATTTTATTTTATTTTATTATTATAGAATAATGTATTAACTATTATATTATTATATAAATATTTATTATTTATGACATTATTTTATATATTTATTATTATATTTATGTCATTATTATATTATATTTATTATTTATATATTAGTTATTCTATTAACTATTATATTATTATATAATATAGCATTATATATTATAAACCAAATTATTTATTATATATTTAAAACTAAAATATATATATATATAATAATTAAAATTAATCTCTCTCTCTATATATATATATTAAAACCTAAGTAAAAGGATTGTGTAATGTTAAAATCTAAATGTGCTCGTTATTAAGGCCATGATTTTCGTTTTAATAAACATTCTCTAATTATTTTGAGGGTCCAAATTATATTTCTGACATTTAACATAAAATCCAACAAGTTTTAATCACCGCCCACTGCAACCTACAATTGTTGATATTGTCAACAAATACAACTATACTCTATTCTTTGTTTATATATATATATGTATATATATATGTATATATATATATATTAGTTACAATCAGCTACCTAATATTTTCAATGGTGTACAGCTTGCAATGAATGCAAATGAAAGAAAATGAAATCTCGCATCTTTCTATCTTCCTTCACTCCCTAGATTAAGGCGTCCACACTTCTATTTTTCAGGTTGTAGCTTGCCAAAAATACTAGTGAGGAAGAGTTTGGAGGAGCAGGAACCAATGGTGGCGGGGAAAGCAGAAAAAAACGATGAAAAATAAATGGAAAAACGGTGAAAAATAAACGCAAAAATGGAGGTGTCACATGTGTTGGCAGTAAAAGCGACAAAAAATGATGAACAACTGAGATACGTTTAACCCCCTTGCAAGGTCTCTCCGGAATTTTCAACCATTCACAATAAAAATTTGCTCGACACTCTCAAATAGACACACGCCTTCGACGTAATGAGACCCTTGAATTCATACCATGTATATGGGAGAGAAGATAGCAATGGCAAATTAGCTTTGTTGAATTCATACCACGTCTTGATCACCTATGATTGTAAGGATATTACTCTTGGATAAAATCTCTAGATTCACCCGATGACGAGTTGCATCTTCAAGAAAATATTGGTTCAGAAACTCTTGAATCGCTATCATGAAGTCTTCCTCTTGGAAGAAGATATTTTTTTTTCAATTGGGCCACCATTATTACAATGATAAAAGGCTAGTTTCCAATGATTTATGACCATTGAGAAGGAAAGAAATGAATGCATTCCCACTTGGAGTCAAATCAACATAAATAATCATGCGAGAGAATGAAATCTAAGGCATCCTTGGGCAATGATTGCATCCTCTCCATCACTGTCAAGGAAATACAGAGAGATTAATGAGAGGCGATGCTTGCCTCTTTATCGTTTCCCCATAATCTATCTTGATCCTTCCACTTTTATAGTTTATCATCAATGCTAATATCCTTCGATTGGTCAGTTTCATGTTTGGAAAGAAAATTGGATATTTTATTAACCTCCCAATAAAAATGGTTGATAGACTATTAAGTAACGACCATGCTTTCTTAAGAATACTTAAGATCTTCTTATTTTTTGAATGCTTATTTCTAAGGCAAAGAATAATAACCGTTGAGTTGTCTTCCATTATGATGTTATTATGAGAGAAAGATACTATTATTTTTAACTAAAGTAACAATACTACTTTTTTTTACGTGGTTCATCTTAAGAGAAAGTTTTTTGAAGTTGCTTTAATCAGATTATTAGAGGAGTTACTGATGATACATCCCATTTCAGAGGGACTTGGATTACCACTTCAGTTCATCTTCCCTGTATCATTTGGGAGAGGTATTCATTTGATTTTTAATCTATCAATAGAATTAAGGTGAGAAGAGTACACCTTATGAACACAAGAAAAGAAGTAATGCTGTTTCAAAGAAAAAAAAGATAAAATACGCTAAGCTCATTGATTAGATAATGGAATGGATTATGGATGCCCCTTAAGAGAGCCTGTGGCTATGAAGGACAATGGCAGACTCTCAAAATGTGAACATGCAGATGAAATGGAATATGAAGACATGTGCATTCTAGTGATCTTGAAGAAGATCCAAATCTGTCAACCAATATGGTGTTTTTATTTAGCATAGGATGGCATGGACCATGGAATGAAAAGACCATGATGACATTATGTCATATGCATAAAGGATTAAACCAAAAGAAAAAATTACAAGGAGACATATGCCATTTGGTAACTTGATATGAAATACTATGATGTCATTGGTGTGATATACTACAACGACTTATGAAAATGAAAGGGAAATAATAAACACGCAAGAAAGCATGGATGCACAAACAACGAAGAGAAAAACAAACAAGATTTTGTCAAACTAATCAAGTTGAAAATCCAATTTGAGTAATGATGAAGATGACAACATTTCTATACTCTTAAGAAATGATATATAATAAGGGTCAATTGGAAAGGACTATGTCACATAAGGATAACATGCCCCACTCGATATATGTCGTTCATGACATTATGTTGAAACTTCTATTCAAGAAAATATGATACATCATGATGTTATTGAACTACATATTGAGAAAATTATTTCATAAAATTTGAGAATTTGAGAGTATACATGAATGTTAATTGTGATAGAATCATGGAGAATTCAATAAAGATATGAATATTAATACATTTACAAAGCATGCTTCAACACTTTTACTCTATCCTATCAAGGTCAAAAGTGAGAAGTGAGAATGGATAGGTATAATGAAATGGGAATGTAGATATGATGGGATGATATAGATGGGTAGCTAGTGGTAGTAAAGGATGGATGGGATTCAAGTGGATGGAAAAAGCTTGCCTCCAATTGTAAGGTTCACATAGATAGTTGATCTACACATGAAACTTGCAAACAGGTTTTTGTCATGGTTCTTGCCCAATATATCATAAGAATGGCTTTCACCATTGCATGAAAATTTACTTTATAAATTTGATTTTTTATTTTATTTATTTATTTGACTTTTTTAGTTTTTTAACTTTTTGGGTTTTGGATTTCATGATTTTTTTGGTTTTTGGACGATACTAATAGCTCCAAGTATGAAATTACTTGTGATTCTTGCTATTCAAATGTTCTTCAAGTTCCTATATATCTAATATAGTCGACTTAGGTTATCCTACCATATTATTCCAATAGTAACTTGCCTTGAGTAAATCTTTGCTAAGATTGCACCATTGATGTACAATCCACACATGTTGATGTGATGCTCTTTTATAATTGAGTTGGACTTATTTGAATGTGAACATCTTAATAAGGTGTCATTAGAGTCCCTATGGTAGAGTGTCATTTCTAAGAAGATGGACTTGGGATTTTGCATTCAAGTCTTGATTTTAGATGTTTATTTTAGGTTAGGATTTAGATATAAGACAAATATTTGGATTAAGATGGGAGATCTTTGTATTTTAATCTAAAGTTGCATTTGAAGATGTGGATTGGATTTGGGATTAGGATTATGATTAGGGCCAAAAATATTATACACCATATTGGATCATGGAACTTCATCTACCAGGATCAATAATAGTTTTAAATTTAGTGCACACCTTTTGTACGAAAATTTCTTCTTTTGGTTTTGCTCTATATTTTGATTAAATTCTTGATTTTGCTATTTTACTCTACTTTATTTGTTGCTTCTCTTTTATTTAGGATCCACATTAATTTTTTGCCTATATTTTGAGTTTTGGATTCATGTTATCGTTTGTATATTCTTTTGTATCTTTTACTTATAATTATTTTATATTTCATTTTGATTATTTGATTCATGACTCTTGATCTTGTTTGTCCGAATCAACAAGTTTAGGATTTTGGAGGTGAAGGGACCAATAGTATATAGATGGAAGTAGTGATGAAAGAATGTGTGACAACAAGATTTTCATAGGGACTATGGATGATATCTATTTTAATGTTTGCATTAGATAAAGTTGCCTCATTGATAATCAAAGTATCACTAACATCATTAAATTTCTTATTGGAAAACTTATATCTAATGCCTTGGTGATCATGATTCCCAAAAATTAGTATAGCTTCTAGGATACCTTGTTCATGAAGACCCAATCCTTTTCCTTTGTAACTCATGAATTGATATATTTTATTTGAAATATAGGATACTAGCTGCTTTGGAAACATGATGTGATACCATTGTTGCATAACTAGGAAATGTTAGAACTTGTCACTTTCTCATCTTTAGAGAAAATATACTTTGATAAAGATGGTCAAACCATGAAAATAGGATATTTTCATTTCTCATTGTTTATGATTATTGTACCTTGATCTATTCTACTCTCAATGTGACCAAATATGACTTGATTTTCTAATGCTCAATATAATCAATATTATCTTGATTTTAAATATGCTTGATGTGATCAATTTGCTTGTCTATCTATTTAATATTATCCATATCAATTACAACTTGAGTGTCTTGGTGCAAATAGGTGTTTGACCTATCTAGTTGTCTAATAGGTCCTATTTACATGTTAATTTCACTTAGGTCCTAGTTGTTTTTTCTAGAAGTCTTAGTTGTCTAGATAAGATCTTATCATATCTTATCTAGTTGGATTTTATTTAATGCTTGTGTCCTAGGTCATTTAATAATTTTGAGGTAGTTGTCTCTATAAGACTAGGAAAATTAGGGGAAAGAGCATGAATCATCGATAACAACCACAAAACTACCTTTTGTTTATGGAGGATTTATTGCTAAACAACTATGTAGTTCTTGATGATGACAAATTGGATAGTGAGGATATAACTCTTGACTCTCATTAATAAATTTCTCCTAAAACATTTGACGTCATATAGATCTTGCAAGGAAGTATTATGTGAGAGGCAATCACCATCAATTTTTAGGTCTAAACATTCTCTATTTGCATGAAGTAATGATTACTAGTCTTTTGCTTATTATTTCTCGTGTTATTTGTCTAGCAATTCAATTTTGTGTGCCAACCATAATGTGAGTCATGGAGGATTTTTCACCTTTCTCTCTCCTAAGTGCTAGTTACATTTAGTTTACTATGGATGTGACTCCTCCAGCAAGGTATTATCGCCCTTTTCAACATGATAATCATTTCTTTGAAGTTATTAATGTTTATGCCTCTAATGATGCTATTGAAACATCTTCCCTCTAGCATTAGGTCATTGATTCAATTTTTGTCACCACTTAGGTTGTATTTAAAGAATTTAAGATGGTTGAGATACCCTATGACACATATGGTAATTTGTCCTTGAGATGGGTAATTGGAAAATTTTAGGCATGGTACTGTGAATATAAAATTCATCAAGCTCCCTTCAGGTTTTTTTTTGCTAAGTATTGGCATGTGCCTCAAATAAACATCGTAGCCCCTTTTTGATAATGACCGTCGGCTTCCGCCACGTGTCCGCTCAATGCTCTCTGAAGGGATTCATCCCTTCACTTTTCAACTGGCCCCTGCCATGCTTCCGCGTGTCATCACCGCACACACTTGAAGGCTGCTTCCCTTCACTTTTGAGTCAGGCCCCATCTGCATGCCACGTAGCCTTTAATCGTATATGCTTTGGTGGACCCCATAGTCAACGCCGATGGAAAAGCATGCTTCCACATGTCTTCCTGGCATAAGACTTCAACAAAGAAGGGAAGGAATGAACCACGGGCTGTGAAATGTCACCACGTGTCTCTCTAGCGGATGTTCTATCGAAAGGAAAGATGCAGTGAACTACGGGTTGTGATATTCTATCGTGTTTTCTAATTGCCTACACTGAGTGGTGACACTTGTCTGCACGAGACTTTGTCGGACCATTGCCATCATTCATAGGGGATGCATCTGGCTAGGGAGTGACCACATGCCATGGCCTGAATCTTTTCTGTTACAACGGTCGAGGGGAATCATTACTGCTACATCATTACTCGGGATATCGAATCTTTTCTATTACTACTCGCCAAGCGGTGGAATGTTGTCTATATATACTGCTCCTTGCTTTTGAAGAAGGGTTCGAGAGTTGCAGAAAATACAGAGATTTTAGAAAGACACCAAGCCTTTTACTATTTTAGATTATTGTAAAAGACTCACAGACTGTGTCATTGTTCGACCTTTCTATTTTCTTAAAGCTATTTGATAAACTTTATACTGTGTCATTATAGTCTTGAATGGTTTATTTGTAGAACTTCTATAATTTTAATGTAAGTTTGTTGGTTTAGATCATGTCTTTGACTCCTCTTTTTAGTGAATCTGTGTGAAAATTATTTTATGTCATTGAATGAATTGTTCAAGCTTCAATCTTTAATTTTTGTCATTCTAGGACATAGCAAATTGTTGATTGGGCCCTTAAATCATGTCCAAAAGATACATTTATCGTTCCTAATATCTTAATCTTGGTGCATTGCCTTAGTTAGATCTTTTATTTTTATATCTACTTCATTTTCCCTTTCCAAACCCTAATTACAGAAGAATTTGGCTTCTTTAAAACTCTGGAGGTCACTCGAATTAGTGCAATTGGTCCCCCGTAAACTAAGTTTCCCATAAAGGGTTGTTACTTTTCCAATTTTTGGCATCAACAGTTTTCTTTTTTCTAGCACGCCCGGTGGGACACGAGCTTAAATGAATCTAACTTTGAAAAGGGTGTATGAGCCATCGACCTGTTACTAGATCTCAGATAGTAAATAACCCTAGTTTACTAGTGTCGCCACTAGGAACAATATAGGTCGTGACCCAAATAGTAAACGTTTCGCTTCCTCTGCCCCTTCCACTAGCCATGTTTCCAGGTGCTAATAGAAATTATGTGGTGTGGGACGTTGAAATTCCCCTTGTAGCACCAGTAGCACCCACAGTTTGGGACCCTATTCCGGTATCTGAATTAAAATTTGTACCTAAATTTATCGGAGATCATGGATCAAGGACACCCTTTGAACATCTACAAGATGTATGTCTGGTACATGGGATTACCGCACAGAATATAGCGCTAAGGCTACTTGCAGCCTCTTTTAGAGGTAGGGCATTGGATTGGTACCGCACTCTACAAGCCAACACTATCAGGACTTGGGATTAGCTTGTAAATCCTTTCTATGAAAGATTTTCAAATGATGGAGATAGATCCTCACTATATCACTAACTATCAATCATAAAGCAGGCCCCATGATATGAAGCTCTGATTGATTTCAATGCCCAGTTCCTTATGACTTGGTAGAGGATACATGTTTCTATTCGCCCAAAAAGCAAGCTAGTGTTCATGTTCTACTTGAAATCTATCAACGTCGACATCTCGATGATGATCTAGTCCCTTGGTGGAACTACTCTTCTAGACGCATACAACGTTACTATCAAGGCGGAGAACAACTTGATAGACACCGAGAAGTTGTCGCCCCAACCCATCATGCCTATGTTTCCAGTGATATTAGTTCTTGCTAAGGAAGTACCATCTACCAATGCACCTGATCCTCCTCAATCCATGTACACATATCTGAACACGCCACATAATGACGCTTATACATTCAGCTCTTTGAAGGAAGATATGAGCAAGTTCAAGGAAATGTTGCAAACCATCGCCAACAAAATAACTATGATTAAGCGGAATCAAGCTGCCCCTCTGAGGCCAAGCTACCAAAATTATCAAGGTGGAAAGTCTTCTTACCAATAGAACCAATTTTAAGGAGGCGCTCGCACAAATCCGCAGACATAGACAACTAATCAAATGGTACTTGTGCCTTCTCCATTACAGAGCGCCAACCCAAGCTCTAGCCAAGAACTGACAGCGGGGCAAAACAATTTAGTGGATGACATCAACCCTTGGTGCTTCCCCTGTGGCGACACACATATGCCCCAGAATTGCCTGCACGACAATCTACAACAAAATGTGGTAGAGCAACGTAGCCAAGGTGCGACTTCAAACCACGGAGGTTATGCATATGCCTCTCCACAAATGGAAAACACAATGCTTACCACACAAATGCAAGGGATGTCCCTGGAGCAAGAAACAGACATCGCTCCCAATCACGCACTCTTCTCATGGATGGAAGAAGAAGAGGCGGTGTTTGCCAATGATGCATCCCCATCAAAAACACCACAAGTGCAGTCCGATTACAACACTCACTCAAAAAGGAGATTCATGAGCGAACTAGTCGTCCCATAGCCAGTCAGTCTGTAGCCCAAAAGTGCTTCCAACCAAACATCCGACACCTCCGCAGTAGTACAAAAATGTTTGCCATGGAAGGAAATCATCGTAACCAGAGCTAGGGAGCAGAAGCTATTGAATCTGTCACCCTTGAATTTGGTGGAACAATTGAAAAAATCATCTGCTAATGTATCTCTTTGGGATATATTAGCTATTTCGGAGCAAAAGACATTGTTGCAAAAGGCCCTCCAAGAGGACACAAGCACAAAGCCAATGGAGTAGTTGCTTAAAGGAAAGGTGATCGATCCATTACCTCCTACCAAAGTTCTCACAAATAGCATGGAGGCAGCCTCTTCCGAGGTTAAGGATAAGCCAAAGCCTAAACCCTTTTTCCTAACTCTCATAGTGGGGAATAAACTGTTACACAATGCCATGATAGACTTCGGCGCTAGCACCATAGTCATGCCTAAACTAATAGTTGAAGCTTTAGGACTCATCTACGAACCCTTAAAGAGAGGATTCATGGAGCTTGATGGAAACAAAGTTCAAACTATTGGTCTCATCAAGGACCTTCCCTTGACTCTATTCGCCTGCCCTAGCATCACAATGTCACAAGATACTATGATCATAGATGTTCCCCCCATGTTCGGCCTCTGTCTATCCCGAGAATTCACTTCAAAGGTAGGCAGATACCTTTCACTAGATTGGTCACACATGATCCTCAGAACCAAGCGTGGTGTGAAAATGAAGATAGTATTTGAAGCTTTGCATTCAAAACATGTGGCTGATGAAGCCATGATCAACTTTGAGGCCGCTCATACTTCTATCACCAAGCAAGAAATGTATTGCGTTGAATTGCTAGAAGATGAAAAAGTGACCAGAGATTAGACCAATCAAGAAGATGCTCTTTTGAGTGAACATATAAATACTGATCCTTTTGGAAACTACCATGCTACCGGGTTGGGCACCTATGTCATCTACGATGAAGATGATAGAGTACTCCCGCAGGTCGTCAAAGAACCTGAAAGTGATCAAGCTTTAGAATTATGAACGTTGCACTTCAATGGAGCAAGATGCAAGGTAGGCGCAAGAGTCGGGATATGTCTGATATCCCCACACAATGAAAAGACACTGAGGTATTTCTGCTTCTAGTTTTCTTGTTCAAACAATGAAGTTGAATATGAAGGACTAGTGCAAGGCTTAAGCCTTGCAGAGCGAATGGGCATCAAACAACTAATGGTGTTCAGAGATTCCAAACTAGTAGTTAATCAAGTCCGGGGAATTTCCACGGCCAAGAATGTTTGCATGCGATCCTATAGACACCGAGTTTGTGACCTGATTGAGGGCTTTGAAACTTTCAACATTCAAATGGTTCCCAAAGAACAAAATACAGATGCAGATCACATGGTAGCAATCGGATGCTAGTTTGAACCTGCCTTCGACCTCATTCACAACAAACACTATGTACGAGTGATAGTTCGACCTACAATTCTAGATAATGATCAAAGCTGGAAAGTTTTGAACAATGATGAACACATTGCCTCATTCATCCAACAGTCGGGAGAATTTTTTGACCAGCTCCAACCGAAGATTGTCCAGGTTTATGAAGGACAAATCATTCAGTTGAAATCTAATAAGCTTCCCAAAGGATTGTTCACTCTCGAAAACCTTTTCAACTCTGATTATGCAAGGAACAAGAAGAAGAAGTTTGTAGCAGACAAAGGTGACTATGTAGATCTTCAAGTTAGAGATGGGAGAAAGCTCAAAGTCGAGAAAGATGTCCTGCACCATGATAAAGAAAGGCTCATCGACTTTTGTGAAAAGTATGAAGGGGTGGTGGCCTATTCATATGATGACCTTAGGGGATATGATCCCAATATCATCCAACACACAATAGAACTGGTAGAAGGCGTAAAGCTAGTCTGCCAAAAATAGAGGCCAATAAATCCCAAGATTGAAGTGCTAATGGCACAAGAGCTAACAAATTTAATCCAGTTGCAGATTGTTTTCTCGATCAAGCATATCACGTGTGTATCCAACCTGGTGCTAGTTTGAAAGAAGAATGGAGATATATGCCTATGTGTGGAATTTTGAGACCTAAACAAAGCATCCCTAGAGGATCACTACCCACTACCTTCTATAGAGTCAATCCTGCAGATAGTGGCAGGATCAAAGATGTTTTCCTTGCTAGATGGCTTCTCTAGTTACAATCAAATCTGGGTCAAGGAGGAGGACCAACATAAAATGATGTTCACTACCAAGTGGGGAACGTTCACATATGCTAATATGTCTTTCGGCCTCTCAAATGCAGGAGCCACCTTCTAGTGAGCAATGGGTATAGCTTTCAGCGAGCTAATTAACAAGATTATCCTAATCTATTTGGATGATCTCACTGTGTTCTCCAAGTCCAAGGATGATCATTTCGACCACCTTGAGATGGTTTTCAAAAAATGTCAGGAGTTTGAGGTATCCCTGAACCCAAAAAAATGTGTCTTCGAAGTACCACAAGGCAAGCTATTAGGACACGTAGTGTCCAAAGAAGGAATTTCTATTGATCCCAAGTGGGTGAAGGCAATCAAAGAGCTTCCCCTTCTGGTCAACTTGAAAGTCGTCCAGTCTTTCTTGGAAAAATTAAATTTCATGAGCAAATTTATTTTTGATTTTGCAAGAAAAATTAGGCCAATCACCCTGATGCTAAAAAAGGATCAAACATTCAAATGGACAAAAGAAGCTAGAGAAGCCTTTGAGAAAGTCAAGGATGCTATTTCCTCAGCTCCTATACTAGTCAACCCAGACTTATCAAAGGACTTCATAATGTATGTATTCAATAGCAAGTCAAGCATCACTACTGTCTTAAATCAGAAAAATGATGAGGGCAAGGGAGAACAACCGATAGTATTCCACTCCTGGACCTTGAAAGAATATGATACGAACTATAACTTTGTTGAGAGGCAAGCGTTCGCAATAGTAAAGGGACTTAAGAAGTTTCACCATTTAATATCTTGCAATAAGGTGATTGTTTATGTTGCACATTCTAGTGTGTGTGAATACATCATGGAAGGAGAAATCACCGAGAAAAGAGTCAATTAGAAATTACCAAGATCCTCAAGTATGACACTGAGGTCAAGCCCACAAAGATCATTCGAGGAAGAGGACTATGCAAATATCTTGTGCACGATGAAGAGATGGCCACCGAAGAAGAGCAACTAGAGCTAGTTCTAACGAATGAGTTAGAGTTCGAAAGCTATTGGCTAGTGGACAAGGTGAGATTTACTAGAAAATATTTGCCGAGCCTTCCTTCTTAGAAGAGAAGATTTTACCGACTACAGAACAACGGATATGCACTCATTGAGGGGGTCCTCTTCAAAAGGAACTTCAACGATGTGTTGTTGCGATGTGTCACCACAGAACAAGCAAAGAGAATCCTTGAAACTTTCCACAGTAGTTCCACGGGTGAACACTTCTCTGCTAAGACCACCTCATCAAAATCATGTGCACAGGGTACTTCTTGTTGACGCTATTCAATGAATCCTACTCCTTAGTAAAAGCTTGCAAGGAATGTCAGTTCTTTGCAGGAAGAAGAAAGAAGTCTGTATAGCTTCTGGATTCGATTGTGTGCAAAGTTTTTAGCATCAAAAAAATAGAATCTAGAAGCTATACAGACTTATGATATGGATTGTGGAAACTTATTATCATTAAGAAGAAAGAATTTTGTAATGCCTCTCAATTCGATAGTGGTTGATGAGTCATTTGTGCAATGGGGCCTAGACTTCATCGAAATGATCAATCCCACTTCCAGCGCCGGACACAAGTTGATCTTGATGGCCACTAACTACTTCACCAGGTGGATCGAGGCAGTACCCCTGAAGAATGCGACAGAGGCAAAGATAATAGACTTCCTCAAGGAGTTGGTGACGAGATTCAACTCACCCAAAACCATCATTTTAGATAATGCCAAAGCTTTCCTAGGCTCTAAGGTATGTTAGTTCACGCTTGCACATGGTATATTCCTGAAAACATCATCAAACTACTACCTATAGGGGAATGGCCTGGTCGAGTCAACAAACAAGAATCTAGTCCGACTCCTTAAAAGGATTGGGTCAAAGCATCAAAAGGAATGGCATAAAAACCTTCGAGCAGTGCTATGGGCAGACCGCATAACCCCTAAGCAAGTCCTCAAGACTTCATCATATGAGCTAGTATATGGAAAAGAGGTGTTATTTCCTATCTCCATGGAGATTTTGGCACTACAATTGTTAAAATCCCTCGAGGTAGAGCAAAATGATGCCATGAAGGTTCAGCTGGCCGAGTTGCTGGAAGTACAAGAAAATAGGGAAAATTCCCTAACAACCATGACTAACTGCCAACAGGTGGTTAAACAGTGGTTTGACAAGAAAGTGTCTGACCAAGGTCTAAAGTGTGAGGACCTAGTGCTAAAATTTAATGAAAGGGTTGCAAAGCCAGGTCAGCACGGGAAGTTCAACAACCTTTGGGAAGGCCTATTCAAAATAATTCAATGCAAAGAGCATAATGCATTTGAGTTAGAAAATATGGAGCAAGAAGCATTGGGAATTCCGGTCAACAAAATTCACCTCAAATTATTTAATTAAGCTTGCTTATCCTATCGATGTAAATATGTTAATAGTGTTTTTTCCTTTCTTTCTCTTTTATTTTTGTTGGTCGGTCTTTCAATTAATTCTTTGGTGCAAAGAAGCAGAAGAAAACAAGTAACCCATTATTGCAAAGAGTAGGGAAAACAAATATGTGTCTCAAAAGACAAAAAAATCAAACACCCACATGCAAAATTGAAATGAACACATATATGCTGGAAAAGAAAGGATAACCCACATTGCAGAATCCATAAGAAAATGAAACAAGATAATTATATAAAGTTATATTTTCATTATATACGCACATGCTTTGATATTTACACTTTCAAAATGGCTCAAGGGCCACGCTTCTAAAGTATATAGCTATATTCTACTTTCTTTTTCATATATTCTATGATAAATCCCTTTTCCAGACATGTATACAAAAATGGACTGACTGGTATGAGTTTTTAAAAGCAAAAGAAAGAAAAATAGAGAAATTTTCAATCTATAGCATGAGTGGCAGCAATGGATGCATCAACAACAATGTCCACAATTTCTTCATTGATGGGGGCAACACGAGCATTAGCAGTAGTAGCATTCACGGGAGCAATGGCAAGCGGCGAATGGAACACCAAGTTCTTGAAGTTCGTGTACTAGTCAATGTCATAAAACAACACCACATTGTACATGCAGAAGAGGAAGTGACAAGCACAAGTGATCCTCTAGCGATGCTCATCTTGCGACTAAAGGCGAAAACCACTCAGGAATGGCAGCCACGGTACGACCGCGTCTTCTTCAATGTACCTCCTGAGGCCACTTGTCATTGGCAAGCCCAGTTTGGACGTAGCGTTCACCATTACCTCTCTGAGGCCGTTCAATTATTTCTTTGGAAAAATCTCTTTAACCAGACGCAAAACTAGTGGCTTGGGAATTGCAATGTCAAGCATAGAGGAAATGAAGTGCGAGCACACATCAATGTTAACTTGTTATTTATCTTCGTATTCAAGGAAATCACGTCCCAGAACCCATTTCATATCTATGATAGCCAATGAATGCTTTTTGTCATCCTTTTCAGGCGCCGAGTCAAAATCTCACCTAAAAATGCCATCTATGATTTATGAGAAACTAGCTTAATTGGGGTATTCATGCTGGAAAACACTCTGCAACTATCTTCAAACTATCTTTGCAAACTGCTTAAGTCTAGCCTATGGAAATACTACACAATTGCTAACACTAAATGCTAAGCCAATTACCTATTTCCAAATTATGCTCAATCGTTAAGTGTGATTTTGCTACTGCCTAAGTGCCTATTTATAGAAAAATCGAGGAGATGCATGGTAATTTTCTTACCATAAATGTGATGTTAATCAAGTCCCAACTTGAAAGCCGAGGCAGGGCTTGCTCAAAATTCACACCCAATTGCGTTTGTTAAGTATGGCTTGCTATGTGCAAAACTAATAAGGGCTAATTAATTAGCCTAAGTTTGTGGCAGTAATCAGCGGTATTATGCACAACCAAATGTTGAGGTATCATTTTGTAGGTGTTTTGTAAACTCCAAAGCAGACCCATATATTTTCAAACACTAATTGCATCGTTGGCTTAATCATTCCCTTTGGGATATTAATTGCCAACGCATGTAAACACCTAAACTGGTATCAAATTGCTGGCTCAAGTTCTAGGAAAATCATGTTGTACAACATGATTACAAATTGTCATAATGAATTCTTGTCATTTCAAAATGACAAGTAATTCATTTCTCATAAGCCAAAAGGTTGGCGGTACATGCCAAATCAAATGCAAAAAAAAAGCAACTATCATCTACCACCTCGAGAAAAGATAGCAGTATTGCATGCAATTGTTAAGTATTGTAAAAGCTTTTTGAACACGCTACTCAAAGCAAAAGAAATTTTAGTGCAGAGCTGAGCCAAGGAAAATTGCAAAGAATTTGAGCTAAGCAGAAGCTTCCAACAAAAGAGAAAAATGACAGAAAGTTTATAGAAAGAGGCGCAGGGGGAGGCAACGCAAAGCTTGTTTAATGTTATGTGAGCAACACCAACCATCTATGTCTTTGAGGACATTTCTTACACTACATTTGGTATACCAAACAAGTCAAAGTGGGTGAACACACGAGAACTGGAAAAGCCCAAAAACCATAGAAACTAAGCCCTAATCAAGGAGGAGTGGGATAATATTCATGATCCCAATCTTGCAAAGAACCCTAAGTCTTTGAGGGAGGCAGCCTATGAAAGGATGAAGGTATACACTGACTCGCCATCAACTGCATAGAAGATATGGCTCAGCGGGCTCCTGCAATATATGGTCTCATTTGTGCATTATTTCCCAGAGCTAGCTGATGCGACCATCAAACATTTTAACCCAAGCACCAACACTATCGAGGGCCAGACACTGAAGGTTAATATCAGCTCGGGAGCTATCTGGAATATGTTGTGCATCCCTTACTAGAGCTACATAAAGGAAGAAATAGAGACATTCACTCCTACAAAGGGGGAAAACATATGGAAAGGAATGTAAAAGGATCTAGACTTTTATAACAAAGAAACCAAAAGGATTGAGGCAGACCACAAGAAGCCACCAAAGATCCCAGTGTATCACAGTGCTTTCTCCATGGATTTGTAGGAGGCCTTCTCAATGTTGGCATTTGTTTATAGCCTAGACACCAACAAGGAGGTGCACGTGTTTTAGTTAGGTCTGAGATTCTAGTTTCGCAGGCAACACTCTTTCATTTGGTATGATTTTGCAGAATTTCTCGTTGAGGAGATGATAAGGCAAATAAAGGATTACCAAACTCAACAAAAATTTAGGTTTCCTTCCTTTCTTGCCCATATGTTTTTGCATCAGAACCCTGATTTCTTTAATAAGCATGTGAAATTGGCTATTTTTGATGAAAAGGGCAGAAGGAAGCCAGTTTCTGCATGGACTCCTCTCCTCTCTTCTACTTACAACTATTATGCATTTTCAGATTATTTCTTGACTCTGATTTTGCAAGATTTGAAAGGAGAGGATGGGATTAACTAGCTCATTGAGGAGCAAACATGGCATATGCAGAACTTCACTCCCATATATGATTGGTCTTTTCGAGTGGATTTTACATTCATTCGATTGTGAGGCTTCACCAAGGAACCATTTTAGCTTCCGACATGCGTTACAAATCAAGTGCTAGCCCTTAAAATATTTCGACAGGCATCAATTATTGATGTTACCTTCTACAAAGGAAAACCCAAGAAGAAGGGGATTTTCACCTGTCTGATAAGCTTCAAAATAATGGTCATGAAGAAAAAGCAGACGCACCCACTATTGCAAGATAATTTGGCTCATCTAGGGTTGGTAATGATTTGCGACAAATGGAATTACAACCTTTTCAATGACCTGCCATATGAGTATATGAAAGTAACTCATAGTTCTCAGCCTTATTGGGAAAAGAGGTGCAGCCCGCTGGAGGATGAGGATGATTTATTGGTTGACCTGATTCACATTCCTACAGATGACAGTAGGCCACCATGGAATAAGTTCTACTTCGCTGTGGAAAAGTATGATGAAAAATGCAAAATGGGAGCCACCTTGTATAACAAGTTATCAAAAGAAGAGGAATGGAGTGAGGAAAGAATCAAAGCTTTATGGGTGTGTTGCCAAGAGACGAAAAAAATTGATGCCCCATATGGAAGCGTAAAATTTGATGACCAATTTGATTAGCTATGGGATGATGAGCATCTGAATTCAGACCAAAGTGTTGGCAGGGGAAATGACTCCGATGAGGAGTCTGAAGTGCAGGTAGAGGAGGAAGTAGAAAGTTTGATGACCTCCACTTAGCTAAAGAGAAAGTCCACAAGATAGCCTACCTATGTCACTTCAAATGTGTGAATGAATATATTGAGAGCCTCGTAGACACTTACCTAGGCTGTGAAAACAACAAGAGTGTCCCAACAGCAATAGTCAGAGACTGTGGTAATAGAGGACTCCCCACTCGGTAAACGATAGAGCATAAAAGCTCTTATCGAAGAAAGTTCACAGGAACCTGACGTAGGCTAGGTGCTCGCAGCAACCCAAGAGCTTGAAGTAATCAAAGAGTTAGAAATAAGCCAGGGACAACCATCGTCCAGTCAGCAGGTAATGTTTTCTCCCTCTTCTCTTACTTCTCAGTCTTTGGTATCCTCTGCCATCTCCGAAACACCCCTCACTACAAGTCTTGGCCTTTCCTTTTCCACCTCTACTGCAATGGTCATGGGAGGTCTCTCCTAGTTCACCCAGTCAAGGACATTTATCTTGACACCTCCATAGACTCTTACACTATCTACCGCTGCACAATTTGTATCCGCTACACTTTCTACAAGCTTGGCTGCCATTGGTAACCCTATTGCTACTACTGCCTTGGGTCTAATCCAGTCCGTCCAACAAATAGACTCTACAATGACTACTTTGTCACCACAACAATCGATGAGCCCTCCCGCAGGTTCACAAGCTAAGCTTTGGAAAATTCCTCATTTCTCCCCGCAGGCTATCACTCTCTCAAAGAGGAAAATGCCTAGGCCTACTACACTTACGTTCCCTTTTTCCCTAACTCTCGATGCACCTTTCATAGGAAGGCTAATTCAGTCACCAGGCCAATTCATAGCACAAAGTGAGGTTACAAAACAAGCGTGGGCTCTCAGAATGCAAAAGAAAAAGGCTAAGGATGACAAGAAGCCAACAAAGCCAAAAGTGTATGCGGTCTACAATGAAGCTCAGGATACGCTGAACTTCACAACCATGTATCTAAAAATTGTCAAACCACAAGGGGAGATGTTGTCGGATGATTACAACATGTATGCTATGGGACTTGGTCTAAAAGTAGCCCGACCGCAAGACAAAGTAGAGCTCATGGAAGAAACGTAGTGGGTGGTGATGATTGACTTCCTCAGGGCCGATCGTCAACTAAAAAAGAAAGATAATGAGCTAAAGCTTGTGAAAGAAAGAGTTGATTTCTTGCAGATGAGGGAGAAATCGTTGGAAGTAGATGTTAAACACTTGTCGGAGAAAGTGTAGGAAATAGAGCTAGAACGAAACAAACTACAAGAGGAACTTGTGAAGTCCCAATCTGTTGATCCCACCCTAGTCAACGCGTTGCAGAAGAGGAACCAAGAATACCAGAGCCAATTAGCCCTAGCGGAGAAGAATTTGCAACAAAAGAGTGAGGAGTTTAAACTTCTGCGTGCCCAATATGAGTAGGAGGTGAAGAAAAAGGATGAAGAGATCAAGCTTCAGTGCACTTAATACAATCAAGACATACAACAAAAAGATGTGGACTTTGAGGGCTGAAAGGCCCAATTGGAAAAAGAGCTCCAGGAGACAAAGTCTTCTCTTGAAAAAGAGTTAGCAAACCACAGCTAGGCTGAGGAGAACTGGTCTAAAGAGCTAAGTCACATCCAGGAACAGCTTGCATCCACAAACAAGAGGATTGCAGAACTAACACAGGATGTCAGCTCAAAGGATGCAGAGATTTCCCTTTTAAAGAGTGCTTCCCAAGCCCCTGTTGCCTAGTCGGACCTCATTCCAGTAGCTCAGTAGTTATATGTTTCATACTGGGAAAAGGTCAAGTCCTTTTTCCTGACACTACAACCGACACTCCAATTCATGTCGTAGGCCACAAGCTTAAGCCAGGAAGTTCGTGGAGCCATTGAGCAGTTCCCGCAATTTATCATAGAAAGGGTTCCTGAGGCAAGAAGATTGCTCAATAAGTTATACATGGTCCCAGATGAGGACTTAGCAGTAGTAGGGATTGAGGATCAAAAGGTTGTTGCCATAACGGTGAAGAAATTCATCCATTGCCACTCAGCCATCCTCCATGCTAACACATGCACAACCACTTTGAACCAGACTATGGATAGAATGCGGGAAAATTTCTCCTAGCTAACTGAGATGGGCTTGCCCTCCCTGTTCCTTGCAGATGACTCAGTGGCCTCAACAAAGCAAATGGTGGTGAAGATTGAAGAGAAACAACAGGACACAACTGCTTTCTAGAGCTTTAGCCAACCCCCCACTGTAGCAGATATTGAAGGAATCACTAATCCGGTTGCATGGCTACTCTTCCAATTTGAGTCTAAGGCCGATTTACTTGTGACACTGCCTTATAAAGAAATGCTTGATCTTAGCGGAGCACAAGAGAATCTGCATGATATATCGAGACCATCCGAGGTTGACTAACTTCTTTTGCAAGCTGCCCTTTCTAAGCTCTGACATTGTTTCCCGATGGATAGGGGCTCTGGTATGTAGGCCAGAGAAAATTTTGGGTTCCTCGTTCCTCAAGCAGAACACCCCTTGTAGTCACCAAAAGCTATGAATATAAAATTCATCAAGCTCCCTTTAGGTTTTATTTTTGCTAAGTACTGGCAAGTGCCTCAAATAAACATCATCGACCCCTTTTTGATAATGACCGCCAACTTTCACCATGTGTCCGCTCAACACTCTCCAAAGGGATTCTTCCCTTCATTTTTCAATTGGCCCCCACCATGCTTCCACATGTCATCATTGCGCACACTTGAAGGTTTCTTCCCTTCACTTTTGAGTCAGGCCCCATCTTCATGCCACGTAGCCTTTAACCGTATATGCTTTGGAAGACCCCACAGTCAACGCCGATGGAAAAGCACGCTTCCACATGTCTTCCTAGCGCAAGCTTTCAATGGAGAAGGGAAGGAATGAACCACAGGTTGCAAAATGCCACCATTTGTCTCTCTGGTGGATGTTCTATCGAAAGGAAAGATGCAATGAATTATAGGCTATGATATTTTGATGCGTGTTCTAACTGCCTACACTGAGTGGCGACACTTGTCTGCACAGGACTTTATCGAGACCACTGCCATCATTTGTAGGGGATGCATCTAGCTAGGGAGCAACCACATGCCATGGCCCAAATATTTTTTGTTACAACGACCGAGGGGAATCATTACTCAAGATACCAAATGTTTTCCATTATAGCTTGCTAGGCGGTGGAATGTTGTCTATATATACTGCTCCTTGCTTCTAAAGAAGGGTTTGAGAGTTGCAGAAAATATAGAGATTTTAGAAAGACACCAGGCCTTTTACTATTTTAGATTATTGCAAAAGACTCATAGACTATGCCATTGTTCGACCTTTCTATTTTCTTAAAGCTATTTTATAAACTTTATATTGTGCCATTATAGTCTTGAATGGTTTATTTACAAAACTTCTATAATTTTAATGCAAGTTTTTTGTTTTAGATCATGTCTTTGACTCCTCTCTTCAATGAATCTATGTGAAAATTATTTGATGTCATTGAATGAATTGTTCAGGCTTCAATCTTTAATTTATGTCATTCTAGGACATAGCAAATTGTTGAGCGGGCCCTTAAATTGTGTCCAAAAGATACATTTATCGTGCCTAATATCTAAATCTTGGTGCATTGCCTTAGTTAGATATTTTATTTTTATATATGCTTCCTTTTCCCTTTCCAAACCCCAATTATAGAAGAAGTCGGCTTCTTTAAAAAATTGGAGGTCACTCAGTTTAGTACAATTGGTCCCCCATAAACTGAGTTTCCCATAAAGGGTTGTTACCTTGCCAATTTTTGGCATCAACAGGTACTATGTGTAATAAATTAGGCTTTTTTATCTTAATGTGGGTTGTCGTCATGCTCATTTCTAGTAGTTTAAGTGAAGCAATTTTAGGACCAATCCTAATAAAGTGTACAAATTTAGTTAAATCATCTTATGTTGTCAACACAATATTTTCTCCTTTTCCATTTAACTCCCCTTTCTAATGTAGCCCTTGCTAGATGTGTTTTTTAGCATTTCCCATATGATTTCACATCGACTGAGTTTGCTAAACCCAAGGTGAGAAAGACACGGTTCTCCTTAAACATGTCTTTACTGACTCATCAACCCACATTATTCCACATACAACATGCTTGGAATCTTAAACCTTAACCTACTAATATAAAGTTGGATTAAGTGGTGGAATTATAATATGAAACACACATCTTGTTTCCTTCGTAATAATGACTACTAACTAACATGGTTTTTCCATTGCTTTTACTAGGCTACCACCTTAGACCTCCACCAAGGTAATGCCACCTTAGAAGCTCAAACCTATGATCCTACCTTGTAGTTATGTTGGCATTGTTTTGACACCACCAAATTTAAACTTTTCACGTTGAAATGATAAACATGGTCATGCATCAAACTTCTTCATTGAGTCAGTTTTAGTTGCAAAAAGATTAGCTTTGCATGCTCTATGTACCATTTTTCATACTCATCCATCTTTGAAATGCCATGTTTATCACAATTCATGTCAATTACATGTATTAAACCTAGTATAGGTACGTAAGGTTAAAGAGAAAAGTTCATCATTTCAACTGGAACCATCAGAGCAGTTTGTTATTTATATAGATTTACGAAAACAACTAAATCTAAGATTTTGTGAGAGTTGGTGCAAAATCCTTTTATGGGGGTGTTCTTGACTTCATTTCATCTAATGTGGCAAGTTTTTAGTGCAATTTTTCATCAAGAGGTTTGTGAAAATGATTAAATCAAGAGTTCTACAAAGGTTGAAGAAAAATAGTTTGGCAGAGAGGTTCCTAATGTTATTTTACACCATATGGCAAGATTTCATGAGAAAATATGGATCCAAGTGAAATTTATGCATCAAACTTCATTTGTCATGTTTGTGGATTTGTTTGGCACTTCTCGTAACAAATTTGTGAGTTTAACAATTTGTGAATTTTTTATATTTCATTCCATGACACTTCTTTGGTTCCAAGAACCAAATTTTAGAAGTTGTGACAATGGTTGGATTTTAAAATCTTCAAAGTTCCTCCAACCCTTAGCATTCACAACATTTTCCTTTATTAACATTTTAAAATCTAAAAATTGTATTAAACTATTTAAATTTTCTTTTAATTCCTAACTCACTAGGAACTCTTGAGAGTTCCCAAAGACCCTCAAAACCTTGATATTCCTAATGCACCCCTAAGTCTTGACACTATTCACAAATTCACATTTTGTTGCTTTATCAACGAAGTAATGGGAACTAAGAACTTTTTCGAAGGTTCCCAATGTACTGGGAACCCCCTTTTCCTCTGATGTCACATTTTATTGGCAACAACTATCTAGAGATCATGATGCACCATATGTATACATGACCATAACATGTCAGACTTGTTAGAAACTTCATGGGTGTGGGTTGATGTGATATGTTTTTTTATTTTGTATGATGTGCAACTTTAACAAGACGTCGAAATACAAAATATGGAAGTGAAAACATTCATTGAAATTCCAAAACATGCAAAATTATTTTAATTCCTTTTCATTGTGTGTCACGATTATACTTGTATTATTTTCTTACTATGCTTATATTATATTTCTCACAATTATATGAACAAAATATAAATATATTAATAATAGGCAAACATTCATTGAAATTCTAAAACACACAAACTTATTTTAATTCATTTTCATGTTGTGTGTCAGGATTATACTTGTATTATTTTTTTATTTCATGCTTATATTATATTTCTCACAATTATATGAACATAATACAAATATATTAATAATAGGCAAAGGCTTGTTGAAATTCCAAAACACACAAACTTATTTTAATTCCTTTTCATTGTGTGTCACGATTATACTTATTATTTTCTTACTATGCTTACTAGTTGATAGGCCACATATAGTGTGAGATTTGAGCCTAAAACAAGTCTCACACCTGCAAACCATTGTTGAGTCATCAAAAAACAAGTTATAGAGCTCTATCATTTAACCAGTTGTCATTTAATGGCAAAAGCCTCCAAAATATCAAGTAAAATCCTCCAAAATCTCACTTATCACATAAAAGCTAGATAAATATTGATTTCACAATTGGATGGAAACATTCTATTTCCATTTGCAATGTTTTTTTGTCAATTTGATGACAACTCTTTTTTTTATTTGTATTGCTTTATGTTTTAAATTTGTATGCAAATATTTCATAAATTTGTCTAAGTTTATTTCATTCCACTATTTAGCACTTATTATTAATTGTTTGATCCAATCACATGCAATTAGATTTTGCAACACATCCATGCACAAACACATACTCTCTAACATATTAACATACATATAGTTTCCTATCCACCTAAACCTTGAACCTCATTTAAATGCAAATACTAGTATTATATTTCTCGCAATTATATGAACAAAATATAAATATATTTTATTATATATATATAAATTCACTGCTAGCAATTCACCCCGGTGGAAAATTAAAAATATTAATGCCATGGTGAATTGTTGGCAGTGAATTTTACTTGACGGTGAAATTTCCATGTTAGTAAATTTTCTATGACGGTGAATTACTAACGATCAATTTTCCGTCGGTGAATTATTGACGATGAATTTATGTATGCCATAATATTATTACAATAGTACATTGGCTTCCCCCATTATGTATTCTTAACATCATATGGAATCAAAAACTTATCACATCAACCTGCACACATGAAGTTTCTAACAAATCTGACGTGTTATGACCATGGATGCTTATGCATGGCAGTGGCTATCCAGCCCCAAGAATGCAATGAGGCATGGATGTGCCGCTACATGCTATGTGCATACCATTAAATCAAATCAAGTACATAATTGACAGCTTCGACATTTATTTGCATTTTTTATTCTCTAGCACGTCTATATGTATATAAATATTTACAAATAGTATTAGTATTAGTGTGTCCATTATAATATATTTTTTTAACATTGTTTTATTTTATATAAAATAAAAGAATATTTTTATGTTTAATAATTTTTGAAAATGATTTAAATTATTTAATAGTTTAAATTATTTGAATTGCATTTAGATTTAATTTTTTAATTATTTTTATATTTAATATTATTTTTATAATTTTGATTTGAATATGTATTTATATTTATAGTTAATAATATTATTTTTAAAAAATTTAATATTATCCTTAAATTATTTGTATGTCTATTACAAATCTATATTATTCTTTAAATATTTTTTTTATATTTAATAATCTTTTAAAAGAGAATTGTTATTTGAATTGTATTTGTATTTAATTTTTTAATTATTTTTATATTTAATATATCTTTTTATAACTTTGATTTGAATTGTGTTTGTATTTATAATTAATAATATTATTTTAAAAAATATTAATATTTTCTTTAAATTATTTGTATTTGTATGTTTACTACAAATTTATATTCTTCTTTAAATAATTTTTATGTTTGACAAATCTTTTAAAAGAGTCTTAAAAATAATTTTTATAATTTTCAATCTAAATTGTATTTAACGTCTATTTTTTATATAATTTATTTACATGGTGACTAAAATATTACATTCTTAACTGATTATTTATATGGTGACTAAAATATTACATTCCTAACTGATTATTTAAATGTTTAATAATTTTGGAAAGATAAATTAAATTTAATAATGTAATATGTGACTAAATTTAAACATTTTCACAATTTAAACAAGGGTTGTAAAGACTAATTTTACATCAATTAAAAAATTATTAAACATATAAATAATTTAAATAAAGACACAAGCTCTTAAAAAAAGCAAATAAAATAATAATTTAAAGAGTAGTGTAAACACTCAAAAGTAAATTAAAATAGTTTATAGAACCAATTTTATGTCACTTTTAAAAATTATTAAGAGTAGAAATCATTTTATAGTAAGCATATAAATAATTTAGTTAGGAATGTAATATGTGACTAAATTTAAATTATCTTTCCAAAATTATTAAACATTTAAATAATCAGTTAGGAATGTAATATTTTAGTCACCA
The DNA here is from genome assembly GCA_007258455.2 of Sequoia sempervirens. Lineage (NCBI taxonomy): Eukaryota > Viridiplantae > Streptophyta > Pinopsida > Cupressales > Cupressaceae > Sequoia > Sequoia sempervirens. The sequence continues at coordinate 110,983 of VDFB02330255.1, forward strand.
TATAAACAAGAGCTACATGCATAGAAGTTATTGCCAAAAAGTTCTATAATAGTTTTGTTTTAATTTGTTGTGTTTGCTAAGTTTTAGCAACAATGTTTATAAAACAAATAAATAATAGGTACATAAAAAGAAAGTTTCCGTTCAAATTGTCCACTATAATTTGTCCACTTAAACAACAATTAAAACAAGTTTCACAAAGTTTAACATACAAAATTTATCTTCTTGTTGTTATATCCAACATTGATATTTGAATGAGCAACTGGTCATAATTACATGATGAAACATAAATATAACTACAAAAATTAGGCTAAAATCATAGTCTCGCAAGCTACAAATGTCACGAATCTAATTACCTGAGGAGTTATCCTTACCTTATGAACAATAAAATCCCAATAATTTCACCTTAGTAGCTTGAAGTGCTCAGCAACTTAAAGTGCTCTATCACCAAAGCTACTGGCCCCTTTGTGGTATTGGGATATGACTTGTTGTCCTCCGATGAATTTCTCTTTTCTTGTAGAAAATATTAATTTACATGAGTTACAGATCCTTTGTAACTGTACTGAAAAGGCTTCCTTAGCTACTTTTGTGACCCACAACAGTGAAAAGGAAAGAATGGAAAAAGAGAAAAAGAATTTAAGTAGACAATAGGGTAATGGATGCTCGAGTGTTGTTGAATTATATAAAATATTTCAGACATTGTATGCACCTTTTATGTATCTGACGAATTGCCCCATCTCTAGTATCTTTCAAAGGGAATTATCTTGGCTTCCTTTACATCTCAAGCATGACTCAAAGTAAAATTGTATTGAAATTATAGATGTGGATTATGATGAAACTATGTAACTATAAAGGCATGAAGTTTTTAATATTTATTTGAATTTGGATACTATTGAAAAGCATATACCAGATGAGATTCAATTGTAGGACCTCCTATCTACATGATAGGGTGCTCTATCACTGATTTATTGGTCCCTCACATATTCTATTTTTTTTGTATTGTGAATTGCCATACAACAGATACAACAAAGTTTATTTGTTTGCTCAAAAGATATTAGTTACATGAAATTTGGGAAAATTCACAATTTATGGTGTTTTACCATTTATGCAATAGTTCCCTCCACCTCACATTTCATCTCTTGGATTATAGACCCCCTAAAAAAGATAGAGTGAGAGTTTTGAGTGTTTTGGAATTTTAGTTTCTTACACAGGAAGCAAAGAGTTTTTAGTGAGAAAGTCACTTTTGATTATGGAGAGCTACATTAATTAGGAAGTAAAACAAATATTCCCAGCAAATAATTGAATCAAAACAACTTTCCTTCCAGAGAGAAAGGGATGTTCGGGATGTTTTGGAATTGCACTTAAAGGGGAGAACCTCTTGATTGTAGGGTGGTTCAATTTTTGTTGCTCTGATTGACATGCTGCAAGCTAAATTTCTAGGGGCTATATACTCTATTTTTTTTTGAAACATGTGTGTATTCAATGTAACACTCTAATACTCTCTATTCCAAATAATCCATATGCATACAAAGATATGTGATAAGTTGGTTGCATATAATGGCTGAAAATCAATCTCTAATTGATATTTTCTCAACAAAAAAGGCAACTTGCCATTGTTAAATAAATGCTATCTCTACTGTCAATAAATATTGTTGACAGGTCAATGATGCACCTTTTCAAAATTCACACGAGGCATTTCAAATGGAGATACATGCTTCATGTGTGGTGAGGACAATTTATGTCTTCTATTTTTGGTGTTTTCCTTTCCTCAAAAGGCACCATTTCTTAGAAGAAATATGTATAAGTTTCAAAGGAGAAAACATGTAAATGGGTTGCTTGTGGGTCAAAAACTTGAAAACAACCAAGATATGTTATATCTTCAATTTATAATAAATATTTAGATATTCAACTCTCTAATATCAATATAATGACTTGCCAAGATTCAAATTGAATGCCTTGCATACAACATTGATCTTGTTTGAATGTGGTCCTCTCTATGAGATCATGAATCAACTTCAATCTTGAAAATAGAATTTTAACAAATATAGGTAAAAATGATACAGGGAAAATTTTGAATAAAATGATATATAAGATTAAAGTTATTTAACAAGGAACAATCATCTAAATCAAACACACTTTGATTGGTGCTAACGAAAATTGTTGTAATCTTTCGCCTTTGTTACACTGTCAGAATTTTATCAAATATTACCAAAAAGAAACAAGTTCTGAAGATTCACACTGTACTTGGAGCATTTTAATGATAATATATTATCCCTACAAATGTAACAAAAATAACACAAGGATTCAAGAAACTCCACATATAACTAGTTACCATTAATTGAGAGTGTAGTTCCTTATGAAGCTTGTTTATGGAAGCCATGAGGATAATAACTTTTATCACTATCAAAATGTTATTTAGACTTAACAGGATGTGAAAGCTTACAAGAGCTATCTAACAACTTTCATTTCCTTAGAGAGTTGTCTTACTCCTTTTGTGGATAAATGTTGGAACAACATTAAGCACCAATATGATTAGAGAGGGGTTCTACCTTCGAAACAGTATCTAAAGAAGCAACTTGAGGTATGGTTGAGTTCAACACCACCTTGTCAAGCAACATACAAAATAATAAACAGTCATAAACTCAATGCTAAAAAAATGCAACATTGAATGAAGAGGCATCGAATCTATGTGAGAAAGAGGGGAATGTTCCTGAGGAAGAGAATTCAGATAAGATTGCAAAATATAATTAAGCAAAACAATGCATTTGTTACAGCAAATACTACAACACTATAAATATAATTTAAATTTATCCATATAAAGTTTACTGTTAACTATATAAGTGGTAAATAGTGGTTTAAATAATTTATTTAAATAAGTTTAAATAAATTATTTAAATAAGTTTAAGTTTAAATTTATAAGAATGAATTATTTAAATAATTTGTTTAAACTAATTTAAATAAATTATTTAAACCACTATTATTTAAATCATTATTAAAAATTATTATGTTATTTGTATTTTTATTAAGAACTTGTGTGTTTCTTTGAATTATTTGTATGCCCAATAAATTCTTCATAATGATTTAAATTATTTAAATAAGTTTAAATAAATTATTAATATTGAATTATATAAATTATTTGTATGCTCAATAAATTCTTAATAGTGGTTTAAATAATTTATTAAACCACTATTAAAAATTTATTTAAATTTATTTAAATAATTTATTGAATTATTTGTACAACGCCTCAAATGCAATTTAATGAACAGTAAACAATTTATTTAAATAAGTTTAAATATTTTAAAACTTACTTTAAGAATTATTTTAATATAAAAATAAGTTAATCAATTTTAAATAATTTATTTAAATAAGAATGTGATATTTTAGTAAGTATTAAAATATAAAGTTAAACACAATTAAGAATTTAAATAAATTGTTTAAACCACTATTCTTATTTAAAACTAAATTCAATATTATATTAAACCATTAAATTTACATTATAAAGTTTTAAATAATTTGATATAACAATAAGTTTTTAAATAATCAATTAAATCACTATTAAACCAATAAAGACAGTTAATTAAATAATTGTTTAAATTTATAAACTTATTATATTATATTTAATCAAATAATAAACAAATTAGTAAATTATTTTCATATAATAGATTAAACTTTCAAATATAAATAAGACTTAACAATATTTTAAAATGGTTTAATTATTGTTTAATTTATTGTTAAGTGTTTATGCTCCTTTTAAGTGTTTACTATTAAACATGTGATTAAGTGAATAAACTTATTATTTAATAAATTTTTAATATAAACCACTATTATTTAAAGAGCACATGTTTCAAATAGTAAATTTAATATTTGAACTTAATAAATTATTAATATAAATTCATAATAATTTAATAAAATATTTAATTTGTCTAAATTCTTATTACATTCTTAATTTTAATAGTGGTTTTAAAAAATTATTTAAACCACTATTAAGAATTTATTGAGCATACAAATAAATTATATAAACCAATATTAATAATATATTTAAACTTATTTAAATAATTTAAATCATTATGAAGAATTTTTGAGCTTACAAATAATTCAAAGACACAAGTTCTTAATAAAAATACAAAATAACATAATAATTTTTAATAATGGCTTAAATAATAGTGGTTTAAATAAATTATTTAAATAAGTTTAAACAAATTATTTAAATAAGTTTAAACAAATTGTTTAAATAATTCATTTTTATAAATTTAAACTTGAACTTATTTAAATAAATCATTTAAACTTATTTAAATATTTTTTTTAAACCACTATTTACCACTTATATTAGTAAATAGTAAACTTTATATTATAAATTTAAATTATATTACTGTTAACATTAAATTAAATAATTTAAATAAGCTTAAGCTATATAAGAAATGTTATACAAGATTAATTTAATATATTAGATGTTAATTTAATATAATATATTATAAAATGTTTAATAATATAATATATTAAAAATGTATTAAATTATTTAAAAGATAACATATTACATAATTTAAAATAAAAATATACAATTATAATATTATTATTTAATATATTATATTATATGCTACATAATCGCTCAAAATTTTTCTGCCAATTACATTTCAGAAAAATAATTTTAGATATTTATTTTGTTAAATATTTTGCATCTAATTTACTTGTTTACTTGAATAATACACAAATATTTGTTAAATAGAACATAAAAATGATCTCTCATTGCTTAAGAAGAGACTTATTAATCACTAGTTACAAGTGGTGCCTATAGTTCCTTTGGGGCATAAACTAATTATCAGTTAGAATGTAATATTTTAGTCACCATATAAATAAATTATATAAAAAATAGACATTAAATACAATTTAGATTGAAAATTATAAAAAATATTTTTAAGACTCTTTTAAAAGATTTGTAAACATAAAAATTATTTAAAGAAAAATATAAATTTGTAGTAAATATACAAATATAAATAGTGGGTGGTAGGGTGGGCCCCCCAACCCCCTCACGCTCATTCTCTTATTTACCCAAGAGCTCGATGGAAAAGACAAGGAAGATCATTCGCAGGTGATGAGAGAGGAAACTGGGGTGTTGGCAGGGGAGTGCAGGTTGGCAGAAACGTGGCAAGGCCACATCACCTTCTCTATCATTGGCGATAACCTAAGGCTTTAGGGGGACATCACCAAAAGGCTTTAAGCGGAATTGGAGTCTGATTAAAATGGGGAGATCCTGGAGGTGACCACAGTTTTAATGACTTATGATGGCCAGGACAAACAGAGAGACACGTAGAGTACGGAATTCATGCTAGATCATGCAAATCGGCCGGCTGGCAGAAGATGTTCATTACAAGGTGATGTTCGAGTTAAGGCTTGTGGTAGCAAGACGAAATCTACATGCAAGGACGAATTGCCTTGTATCGCCATTATTTCAGGCTCGTGTGTGATGGTTCGGCCTTGTTGTTTGCGGGCCTTTTAAACGTTGATGGACGATGGCATTTATTCTGTATACTTTTTGAAACTTGTCTTGTTGATTGTCTCTATGCAGGGAGCTTTCGGCTAGAGTGCAACTAATGGCAAAGGTGAGCAAATCAAAATTCATCATTTCAATCTCCGCAGAGGGGTTGGAAAGTTTCGACGCAGACACTCCTATTTCGTTGGTGGCAACGAAGAGGCAAATAACATTTATGGAGATCATAGACCAAAGGCTGAAAATAATTTTGCTTGTGGATGATCCTTTGGTCATGGTAGCAGTCAAAATGGTTTTAGGAAAGGGTCACCTAGCCAGAAAGGAGTTTGCGAGGGACAATGCATACATATCCTCATGGTTCTTGGCTACCATTTTGGACGTGGAAGTGTCTAAGGTGGAGGCAAGAGAATTGATGGTGAATCTATTTCGCGGCGACCTATTAGGAGGTCTGGAGAAGACACTGAAAGTAGCCTTCATGGGCAAAGGAATTTCGCGTCCCTCTAACTTGGAGCTCATGTGGAAGATGAACAAAGTAGTAAAGGTATACCCCTTTCTTTTAGACTTAAAGGGGATTGAGCTCATGAGGCACATGATGATCTCGGCAAGGGCAGTTGAATATCTGAAACAAAAAATGGGGTTGGTGGCAGAGGAGGGCTTGAAGTGGGTACAATATTTTACTACATTTGTAGAATTAAATGGATTTCTGTGAGGTTCGACCTCTGTGTATGAAATTTTTTTGTTCTAAAGTTACAGTTTGGTGTTGGGTTTTGAGGTGCGCAGAGTGACTACAATTTTGTGCTGGGTGTAGTGCGTTCCCCAAGTTGGTAGGGTTTAGTTTCAATGGTAGTTCGGTGGTTTTCCTGCATAGCAGACGAAATGTACTTTCTCTTAATACTTTAATATAAATTATAATCCTTGCGTATAAAAAAAAACATACAAATATAAATAATTTAAAGACAATATTAATATTTTTTAAAATAATATTATTAATTATAAATACAAACACAATTCAAATCAAAATTATAAAAAAAATATATTAAATATAAAAATAATTAAAAAATTAAATACAAACACAATTAAAATAATAATTCTCTTTTAAAAGATTGTTAAATATTAAAAAATATTTAAAGAATAATATAAATTTGTAATAGACATACAAATAATTTAAGGATAATATTAACATTTTTAAAAATAATATTATTAACTGTAAATATAAATACATATTCAAATCAAATTATAAAAACAATATTAAATATAAAAATAATTAAAAAATTAAATCTAAATGCAATTCAAATAATTTAAATCATTTTCAAAAATTATTAAACATAAAAATATTCTTTTATTTTATATAATATAAAACGATGTTAAAAAAATATATTATAATGGACACACTAATACTAATACTATACATTAATATTTGTAACTATTTATACACACATATTTATTGGCCAGGTGTATGAGACGTACTTGAGAATAAAAAATGCAAATAAATGTCAAAGCTTTCAATTATGTACTTGATTTGATTTAATGGTATGCAAATGTCGAAGCTGTCAATTATGTACTTGATTTGATTTAATGGTATGCAAATGTCGAAGCTATCAATTATGTACTTGATTTGATTTAATGGTATGTGCATAGCATGCACATCCATGCCCCGGTGCATTCTTGGGGCTGGATAGCTGCATCCTCTGACAATCTTGAGAGGAAAATTCATTTCTACACCTTCTTTTGTCTAGTAATGTCCGCAAAGCCTTAACAATCTATAGAGCACCAATCAAAGAGAGTGTTGGGGTAAAAAATGTGTATCTTAGCAAACACAAAAAAAACTTTAAAAAAAGTTGGCCATCACAACATGGATTAATCACTGTTTAACATTTCAAGTTTCAGGTGCAATTTTAAATTGATAGGGAGATTGACAAAAGCATTTTTATGTACATTTTGTTTCATAAATCAAAACAAATTTTCACGTAAAAATAACACAAATATTTCACTTTTTGATATAGATCAGATGTAAAATTGATATTGACATGACATATTACATTTTATTTTATTTATCATTAAAGGGCCTCTATACAACATGAAAAATAGCTAGGGCCTGCATACAACATTATTTATCATTAGGGGCCTATATACAATGGGAAAAATAGCCATGGCCTGCATATATCCTGTATTTATCATTAGGGGCCTATATACAACAAAAAAAATAGCCACGACTTGCATACAACCCGTATTTATCATTAGGGGCTTGCATACAACAGAAAAAATAGCTAGGCCCTGCATGGCACAAGATCTCCAAATGAAGATTACAATTTTTAGGACAATTGGACCTATCCCTATGTCAGCCTACAAATTTACAGTAGGTGGTGGGGCAGAAGTGACTAGGGGCGAGGAATAGGCCGGAGCGGGCGCGAAATTGAGCAGTGGTTGTGAAGAGCATGGTTGTGGGCTTTGAACCATGTGTAAGAGAGCACCAGAAACATTTTGGATCAGAAATAAAATAGTTATTATGAATACAAAGTCACCGAAGAAGAAGATGGCAACCGCGATAGTCCTTGCAACGGGTCCCATCTTCATTGCAACGTATGCTAGAAAACTGCATATGATTAAGAAAACGGTGAAGACCAATACAATCCGGTTCACTTTGAGGAAACCGAGAGCGGGCAGTATGAATGGGGTGACGATCACAATGAAACAGAGCACCAGAGATAGAGTGTTCAGAATCAAAACAACTTGCCCAAAAAAATTGCTTACAGTTGTCACAGTGGTTATGACAGTAGCATTGCAGGGTATTATGGGACTTGCCAACATATAATTTTTCTTATTCTCTTTTGATTGAGTTTTTGGATCTACTTGCTCTGTCAGTAACATATCCTTGACCATCCCATTGGCCATTTCAGCCATCCCATTGTGCAGACAGACCAGCTTTTCACTGTCCCGTCATTTGTAGAAGATCTGTTAAAGAAAGTTGGCCATCACAGCATGGATTAATCACTGTTTATCATTTCAAGTTTTAGGTGCGATTTTAAATTGATAGGGAGATTGACAAAATCAAAACACATTTTCACGTAAAAATAGCATAAATATTTCACTTTTTGATATAGATGAGATGTAAAATTGATATTGACATGACATATTACATTTTATTCTATTTATCATTAAAGGGCCTCTATATAACATGAAAAATAACTAGGCCCTGCATACAACATTATTTATCATTAGGGGCATGTATACAATGGGAAAAATAGCCACGGCTTGCATGCAACCCGTATTTATCATTAGGGGCCTGTATACAACAAAAAAAATAGCCATGGCCTACATACAACCCGTATTTATCATTAGGGGCTTGCATACAACAAAAAAATAGCCAAGGCCTGCATAGCATAGGATCTCCAAATGAGGATTACAATTTTTAGGACAATTGGACCTATCCCTACGTCAGCCTACAAATTTATAGTAGGTGGTGGGGCAGAAGTGACTAGGGGCAGGGAATAGGTTAGAGCGAGCGCGAAATCAAGTAGTGGTTGTGAAGAGCGTGGCTTTGGGCTTTCAACCATGTGTAAGAGAGCACTAGAAATAGTTTGGATCAGAAATAAAATAGTTACTATGAATACAAAGCCATTGAAGAAGAAGATGTCAACCGCGACAGTCCCTGCACTAGGTCCCACTTCATTGCAACGTACGCTAGAAAACTGCATATGGTTAAGAAAATGATGAAGACTAGTACAATCCAGTTCACTTTGACCAAATCGAGAGCATGTAGTACGAATGGGGTGATGATCACAATGAAACAGAGCACCAAAGATAGAGTGTTCAAAATCAAAACAACTTGCCCAAAAAAATTGCTTACTGTTGTCACGGTGGTTATGACAGTAGCATTGCAGGATATTATGGGACTTGCCAACATAGAATTTTTCTTATTCTCTTTCGATTGCGTTTCTGGATCTACTTGCTCTGTCAGTAACATATCCAACCATCCCATTAGCCATCCCATTACATAGAAAAACCAACTTTTCACTGTCCCATCGTTTGTGGAAGATCTATTACCCCCATCTCCAAAAGTGGTGTCCATTCCACCTTGCTCCAGACGACGCTCTGATATACCCTCTGATGTTGCCATCTTTGTGCCTTTCTTTAAGATCAAGTAAGTTCTTGAGCAGTAGACCTCTCAAAGCTTTCTAACAAACTGAGTGGAATGGAACCTTTGCAGGGATTAAACAGCGATAGTTAGGCCTCTTTATATAGTGGTAGGCAGCCCTTGAATTTTTCTTCCCATCAACTACTTCCTTTTATGGCAGCGGTTATCTAGCTTTGGCATTTATCCACATTTTTTATTCTCGAGCATGTCTCATACACCTCGCCAATAACTATGCATATAAATATTTGCAAATATTACTGTATATTATTAGTATTAGTGTGTCCATTTGAATATTTTTTTTTAACATTATTTTATTTTATATAAAATAAAAGAATATTTTTATGTTTAATAATTTTTGAAAATGTTTTAAATTCTTTAATAGTTTAAATTATTTGAATTGCATTTAGATTTAATTTTTTAATTATTTTTTATATTAATATTTTTTTTATAATTTTGATTTGAATTGTATTTGTATTTATAATTAATAATATTATTTTAAAAAATATTAATATTGTCTTTAAATTATTTGTATTTGTATGTTTACTACAAATTTATATTCTTCTTTAAATAATTTTTATGTTTGACAAATCTTTTAAAAGAGTCTTAAAAATATTTTTTATAATTTTCAATCTAAATTTTATTTAATGTCTATCTTTTTATATAATTTATTTATATGGTGACTAAAATATTACATTCCTAACTGATTATTTAAATGTTTAATAATTTTGGAAAGATAATTTAAATTTAGTCACATATTACATTCCTAACTAAATTATTTATATGCTTACTATAAAATGATTTCTACTCTTAATAATTTTTAAAAGTGACATAAAATTGGTTCTATAAACTATTTTAATTTACTTTTGAGTGCTTACACTACTCGTTAAATTATTATTTTATTTACTTTTTTAAGAGCTTGTGTCTTTATTTAAATTATTTATATGTTTGATAATTTTTTAATTGATGTAAACTTAGTCTTTACAACCCTTGTTTAAATTGTGAAAAATATTTTCCAATCTCTATTACTCTAGCTTAAAGTAGCAATCCTTGAGAGTGATAACCTTAACCTCATACTATCTCAATAGAAAATTTTATACAAATTGGATGCTCTTTTAAATCTAACTTATCTTATAGACTCCATGCTTCACATTAAAATGAAAATTCATCTTTTGATGATTTACAACTTACTTTAGTTTTTTGAAGAAGAAATGTGGGCCTAGAGTTTTGATACTTAAAAAAAAAAAATTATAATTTTTAATTTAAATTGTATTTATTGTCTATTTTTTTATATAATTTATTTATATGTTAACTAAAATATTACATTCCTAGCTCATTAATTAAATGTTTAATAATTTTGGAAAAATAATTTAAATTTAATAATGTAATATGTGACTAAATTTAAATTATTTTTCCAAAATTGTTAAACAATTAAATAACCAATTAGGAATGTAATATTTTAGTCACCATATAAAAATATAGACATTAAATACAATTTAGATTGAAAATTATAAATATTATTTTTAAGACTCTTTTAAAAGATTTGTCAAACATAAAAATTATTTAAAGAAGAATATAAATTTGTAGTAAACATACAAATACAAATAATTTAAAGACAATATTAATTTATTTTAAAATAATATTATTAATTATAAATACAAACACAATTCAAATCAAAATTATAAAAAGAAATATATTAAATATAAAAATAATTAAAAAATTAAATACAAACACAATTCAAATAATATTTCTCTTTTAAAAGATTGTTAAATATAAAAAAAAAATTAAAGAATAATATAAAATTGTAATAGACATACAAATAATTTAAGGATAATATTAACATTTTTAAAAATAATATTATTAACTATAAATATAAATACATATTCAAATCAAAATTATAAAAATAATATTAAATTTAATAATAATTAAAATATATATATATAAATAAAATTCAAATAATTTAAACTATTAAATAATTTAAATCATTTTCAAAAATTATTAAACATAAAAATATTCTTTTATTTTATATAAAATAAAACAATGTTAAAAATATATATTATAATGGACACACTAATACTATACATTACAGTAATATTTGTAAATATTTATACATATATAGTTATTGGCCAGGTGTAGGAGACGTGCTCAAGAATAAAAAATGCGGATAAATGTCGAAGTTGTCAATTATGTACTTGATTTGATTTAACGGTATGCGCATAGCATGTAGCGACACATCCATGCCCTGATGCATTCTTGGGGCTAGATAGCCGCTGCTGCCAAGGAAGTAATTGACTGGAAGAAAAATTCGAGGGCTGCCTACCACTATATAAAGGGGCCTAACTGTCGTCATTTAATCCCTGCAAAGGTTCCCTTGCACTCAGTTTGTTAGAAAGCTTTGAGAGGTCTACTGCTCAAGAACTTACCTAATCTTAAAGAAATGCATAGAGATAGAAACAACAGAGGGTATATCAGAGCGCCATCTAGAGCAAGGTGGAATGGACACCACTTTTGGAGATGGGGGTAATAGATCTTCCACAAATGATGGGACGGTGAAAAGTTGGTTTGTCTATGTAATGGGATGGCTGAAATGGCCAATGGGATGGTTGGATATGTTACCGACAGAGCAAGTAGATTTGGAAATGCAATCGAAAGAGAATACAGAAAATTCTATGTTGGCAAGTCCCATAATATCCTGCAATGCTACTATCATAACCACCATGACAACCATAAGCAATTTTTTTGGGCAAGTTGTTTTGATTTTGAACACTCTATCTTTGGTGCTCTGTTTCATTGTGATCATCACCCCATTCGTACTGCATGCTCTCGATTTGGTCAAAGTGAATTGGATTGTATTAGTCTTCTTCATTTTCTTAACCATATACAGTTTTCTAGCGTACGTTGCAATGAAGTGGGACTCGGGGCAGGGACTGTTGCGGCTGACATCTTCTTCTTTGGTGGCTTTGTATTCACAGTAACTATTTTATTTCTGATCCAAACTATTTTTGGTGCTCTCTTACACACGGTTGAAAGCCCACAACCATGCTCTTTACAGCCACTACTTGATTCCGCGCTCGCTCCGACCTATTCCCCGCCCCTAGTCACTTCTGCCCCACTACCTACTATAAATTTGTAGGCTAACGTAGGGATAGGTCCAATTGTCCTGAAAATTGTAATCCTCATTTGGAGATCCTACACTATGCAGGCCTTGGCTTTTTTTTTTGTTGTATGCAGGCCCCTAATGATAAATACGGGTTGTATGTAGGCCATGGCTATTTTTTATGTTGTATACAGGCCCTAATGATAAATACGGGTTGCATGCAAGTCATGGCTATTTTTCCCATTGTATACAGGCCCCTAATGATAAATAATGTTGTATGCAGGGCCTAGCTATTTTTCATGTTATATAGAGGCCCTTTAATGATAAATAAAATAAAATGTAATATGTCATGTCAATATCAATTTTACATCTCATCTATATCAAAAAGTGAAATATTTGTGCTATTTTTACGTGAAAATGTGTTTTGATTTTGTCAATCTCCCTATCAATTTAAAATCACACCTGAAACTTGAAATGATAAACAATGATTAATCCATGTTGTGATGGCCAACTTTCTTTAAAGTTTTCTTTTTGTGTTTGCTAAGATACACATTTTTTACCCCAACACTCTCTCTGATCGGCACTCTGTAGATTGTTAAGGCTCTGCAGACATTACTAGACAAAAGAAGGCATAGAAATAAATTTTCCTCTCAAGATTGTCCAGCCCTAGGAATGCACCGAGGCATGGATGTGCATGTTATGTGCATACCATTAAATCAAATCAAGTACATAATTGACAACTTTGACATTTATCCGCATTTTTTATTCTCAAGTACATCTTGTACACCGACCAATAAATATATGTGTATAAATAGTTACAAATATTACTGTATAGTATTAGTATTAGTGTGTCCATTATAATATATTTTTTAACATTGTTTTATTTTATATAAAATAAAAGAATATTTTTATGTTTAATAATTTTTGAAAATGATTTAAATTATTTATATGTTTAATAATTTTTTAATTGATGTAAACTTAGTCTTTACAACCCTTGTTTAAATTTTGAAAATGTTTTCCAATCTCTATTACTCTAGCTTAAAGTAGCAATCCTTGAGAGTGATAACCTTAACCTCATACTTTCTCAATAGAACATTTTATACAAATTGAATGCTCTTTTAAATCTAACTTATTTTATAGACTCCATGCTTCACATTAAAATGAAAATTCATCCTTTGATGATTTACAACTTCTTTTAGTTTTTTGAAGAAGAAATGTGGGCCTAGAGTTTTGATACTTAAAAATTTTGTTTTTATAATTTTCAATTTAAATTGTATTTATTGTCTATATTTTTATATAATTTATTTATATGTTGACTAAAATATTACATTCCTAACTCACTATTTAAATGTTTAATAATTTTGGAAAAATAATTTAAATTTAATAATGTAATATGTGACTAAATTTAAATTATTTTTCCAAAATTATTAAACATTTAAATAATCAATTAGGAATGTAATATTTTAGTCACAATATAAATGAATTATATAAAAAGATAGACATTAAATACAATTTAGATTGAAAATTATAAAAATTATTTTTAAGACTCTTTTAAAAGATTTGTCAAACATAAAAATTATTTAAAGACGAATATAAATTTGTAGTAAACATACAAATACAAATAATTTAAAGACAATATTAATATTTTTTAAAATAATATTATTAATTATAAATAAAAACACAATTCAAATCAAAATTATAAAAAGAAATATATTAAATATAAAAATAATAAAAAAAAAAATGTGGGGGATAGGGCGAGCATCCCTCTAGGTCGGCGGAGGGAGGTGGCATTGGTTGCCACGTTAGAAGGTGGTAGGGGGTGGTGTTCTTAGATGGCGGTTTGGTTGGACAATTTTTTTAGCAATCTCTTGGAGTGATGTGGGCACGTCATGAATGACAACTACGGTCCCTTCCACTAATCTTTGTGATGCAGGTTAATAATGTTGAGGTGATCTCTATCTACGAAAAGGACATTTGGCCCATTGGTTGAGTACCATTCGCTGAGTTCGTCGGCAGCTTGGTAATCCAAGTTCATTTATTTATTGTTGGTTTTGTTTTTTTTGGGTGCATTCTTTTCTTTGCAGGTGTCTGTGGTGATAGTGGGTTCCCTTCTCCTTCTCGTCTGAGGAAATCTGAGTGGGATTAAGGATGGTGAAGGGATCTAAATTCATGATTCAAGTATCAATGACAGGTGTCACTCATTTTAGGGCCGATACCCCATCTCTTTGAAGTCATCAATGAGGCAAGCCTCGTTTAGGGAGGTCACTGATCAAAGGCTTAAGTGCATTTTGCTCATTTATGAGTCATTGGTGCTTGTGGTTGTAAAAATGGTTTTGGGGTCGGGCCATTTGGAGTGCAGTGAATATGGGAGGGACAGTTTGCATGTCTCACGTTTTCTTGCCTCTCTTCTGGATAATAAGGTCTTGAAGGAGGAGGCTAAAATCTTTTTGGTTAATTTGTTCAGAGAAGACTTGGTGGAAGGCGTGGACGAGGTCTTGAGTGTAGTGCTCGAAGGTAGAGTTTGTCTACGACCCTGTGACCTAGAGTGGCTTCGTTCGGAGGACACAGTAAAAATTTATCCGTTCCTTCTAGACTTGCATGGTCTAGGTTTGATGAGGCATAGGGCATCTGTGGTGGTGGCAATCAAATTTCTTAAATTTGTTTTTGGTATGATGGTAGTTGGTGATGAAGAGTGGAAAGAGGAATTTGAAGACTTCACAAAATTGAATAAGTTTATGTAAAGTGGATATTGGGTTGCTATTTTTTTGGGCTTGTTCAGGTTGTGGCAAGCTGTCGTTAGGTCCTAACACTTTAGTGAATAAACACATCAATATATCGATTGGGAAGTGTCCAACGGTTGTATGCAATAGAGGACATCTCGACTTCTCTCTTAAGCACTATCCAACTAAATAGAAGTTCTAAGCCAAGGGGCCTTTAATCTTAAAAGCAATAAATCATTTATCTAGAAAGCGGGAAGATAACTCAAATCAAAAAATAGGAAACTAAGAATCTAAAAAGCATCACCATTAAACTAGAAAGCATGAAAATGATTAATCTAAAGAATGCATAAATTGTTGAAGAAGTAAAGCATGTAAAGAAATTAAGAAACATCTATCTAATGCAAAAGATAACAAGCCAAATGCTAATCATAAAACCATTAATCAGAACCAATTGAAGAAAGGTGCTCCGAACATTCAAATGTTAAGCTCAGAAACTACAGACTTAGTTACAACTTGTAGACTTGACACTAACAATATAACATATTCTCATGAAAATGAAATACAAACTCAACTATTATTAACTAAAAGAAAATATAGAATAGGAAATAAAATACTTATCTATCTATCTATCTATAACCCTCGAGTTGCCAGCTCTCAGGTGAGACTACAACTACTTCAGATCACATGCGCTGGAAAAATATCTCTGTTACTTCATTCCACAGATGTATCCATATTACACAGTGATTTAAAGAATGGCAGGAAAACTCATATTCATATGGAGGATACTTAAAGACAAATTGGCAGCATAACGATAATCTTCTTCTCTCTTGTTATTCATTATGTGTAACAGTTACATATTTATATAAAAAATGACTAACAAAAATCCTATTTTTCAGTCGATAGAGTCTTTTTTAACAAATTTCCAATAGTAGAAGCACTTTAAATCCCATGATATACAATATTAAAGAGGCTTGTACAAGCCATTAAAGTTTTGAAACTGAAAGATAACAGAATTATAAAGACTAGGCCAAAATGTGTGCTCCTGGAATTTTGGCACCCACTCGCTCATTTTCAAAAGTATGAAGATCCACATTCATTTTCCCTTTTGACTGGAGTGATGATTGGAAGTGGAATTGACCTGTGAAATACTTAAGACTAAACCATTAAATCAACATAAGTTAGTTTAATTTAATCAACTCCAAGAAAAAAGTTTGTATGCTTATTCATAAAAAGAAGAGCAATTATTTTTCCTAAAGGTAATCAATTGGCAAGGTTATTAAGGTTGAAGGGTTTAGATTTACATATTGAGCCCATTGTACTGATGAGGTTACTTTTACCTCATCATTTCCTCCCCTTCCTAAGTCCAAGCAAGTCCTCTTTCTCTCTAGCATGTCTCCTGCCCATCATTCCTTCTATTCATTTCCTCATACTTAACACTAAAATTGTCCTCACTTTGGTCCAGGTTGGTGTACACTGAAAGTGGCAGTGAAAGAAGCAAGGGAGGTTTGCACCTCATACCAATCTAGTTGATCTTTAATTCCTCCATGATTTTGGCCAGAGCTATTGCTCTTCCATAGGACCATCTAATATTAAGAGGTGAAATTATTTCCCTCTTCTTGAGATGCATAGGAAGAGGGGTATACCTCTCTTCACATGCCTTCCATGCTAGTCCTATTAATTGTAGCCCCTGTTCTTGAAAGTGATCTTGACACAACCTGAGATTGTTATTGTATTTGACCTATACTTCCTATTTACTTTTGACACCCATAAAGTGTTTCTTGAAAGAGAGAGGCTTCCTATGAGGGTATCTCATTTGCAACCCTACAGTCTTTTCTGCTTGAGCATACTCTCTGGATCTATCTTGCCAGTGAAGTTTATTTTTCATAGTGGACAGGAATGATCTTAATTCCACTTCCCCCACAAAGAAGTTAATAAAGAAATTTGTATACTTATCTAAGAGTAAATTATGAACAAAGAACTCACATAGCATATTTTGTTGTTTAGGGAGTGACTCAACAAATACTTTTACAAATTCCTTGATATCAAGGTCATGAGGCTGGTTCTAGTGAATTCTTTGCAACTTCCATCTTAAAAGCTGCTCATTGAGAAACATGGAGTATAGCCTAGATGGTCTTCTACAAGCTAATAGCAATTCACTAATTTCATAGGCATCCTACTTACCACTATATGCCTGATGGAAAGATTCTTTAACATGACTAATTCCCTCTTTAGCCTATAATTTTCAAATTCCACATCCTTCAAGAGGTAACAATGCTCGATCCATTTCATTAGCATTGGGGGAATATGTACCTGGAACCAGTCTATAACAATGGGTTTTGTTTGTGTCCCCTTTGATTTCATGATTGGTTGAGTATCACTCTCCTGCAAACTTTGTTCTAGCTCCACAATTTTACTCACAAAGGCATTTAACTCAATTTCTTGTCGATTCTTTTCTTCTTCAAAAGCACTGAACAATTGCATAAAATTATTTTTCAAATCTCGAATACATTTTTCTTTTTCACATAGAGCATCCTGATTATGCTTACCCTGTTGATTCCATTGCTGGAATTGGACCTACAGTTGCTCAATAAGCTTGTCTTTCTCTTCCATCTGCACAGTCAATTTGGCAATTTCCTAGTCTCTTTTATGTATAATGACAGTTTGCACTTCAATTTATTCTTGTTGCTGATTGATTTGTGCTTTCTCATCTTGTAGCTTGGCTTTCAACCCTTCAATTTTTGCCTTTAACTTCCCTAATTCCTCATCTCTCTGACTGGATCCTACATCCCCTATGTCCACCGAGAAGGATACGTGAGGAATTTCTTCATCAAGATGAGGCACATTTTCCTCTTTGGTGTTCTCAGGAAGGGATGAGTAAGGCACTTCTTCTTTTTCATCAACAGGGGGTGTATTTCCTACCTTGATATTCTCAGGAAGCATTTCCTCTATTCCTTCGGTATTCTTAGTATGAAGCATACTCCCTTCTTTAGTTTCTACAAGTAAGGAGGAACAAGGAATTTCTTCATCGATATGAGGCATGTCTTCTTGTTCATCAACATCCACACAGAAGGATGCATGAGGAGTTGCATAAGGTTCTTTTTCCACAAATTCAGGTATACTTCCCAATCTGTTAAGAAAAGGAGAGAATCCTCCCACAGGTTCATCTTCATTCTTTTTTGAGTGTGGCAATTGTATTCTTTCGCTTTCTTATTCTTCAAGCAATAGGGTTTCTTTGTTCTTTTCCTTGGGAAGTTCATCCCCTTGCTCTTTTGCTTCATCTATTTCCTCATTTTCAAGTGGGCTATCAATTTCCACCACCTTTATTGGAGTCCTAGCCTTTTTCCTTTTTGAACTACTGCCTATATCCTGGGGTTCAACTTCACTGGCCCCTAAAGATAACTGTTTACTCCTTCGTAGAGGAGGAGTTGTTTGAAAAACAATTTTACTTTGTCTCTTGTTCTTTTGAGGAGATTCCTCCTCTTCTTTGGAATGTACAATTCCCACCTCCCGTTCCTGTCCTAGGGTTTGTAATTCATCTGGCAAGGTTTTCGGCGCATCACCACTGGGAGCCGTGGAGGTACATTGGGATTCAGGGGCGCCTAATGCCTTTGAGGAGGGTTCCTCTATAGACTGTTCCTTTTGTTTAGAGGATTCTCCTTCCTCAAGTGGCCTCCTTGGCTCTTCATTCTCAAATTTTTGAAGAAAACTTTGCCACTTTTTCTCTAGCTTATGGCAGAAATGGTATTTACATATTAGCTATATCAGACCATGAAGTTTTAGGGGCCTTGTCCCAGTTTTATATTTTTCTATCATAGATGTGACTGAATGGCAGAGAAAAGCTGGTAAATTTACCCTAAGAGTAAGGTCCTCAATCTCGTGGTGTAAATGAGTCAATAGGTGGAAAGGGGGTCCCACTATTGTAGTCATTTGTCCCTCACAAGTGAAATATTTGATAATCTAAGCCGCGGTAGACCTCCAAGGTTCTGGAAGAGACATTCTATGAATTCCCTTGTTTTTCCCCTGGTGTTTATGGTCATTACAGGCTGGGGTTCCCCTTCCCTATGGAACAATTCTATTAACTTTTGATAAGGGACGTGGGTATTTTCATTTAAATGAATTCCTTTATTCTCAAGATCGGAAAGATGAGCAAGGACTTTTGTACTTACCTGGAATGGTTTTCTGCACACCACGGTCTTTCCATCTACAAAATTCTCAACAAATTCCTTTACTAGTTGCTTTGTGTGCCCTTCAAATTTCTTCATGAAGTCCAACCATTCAACCATTTCAAATAAAGCTGCTATATTGCTTAATGCCAACAATAGCACTGTAGAAGTTGGTTCAGACTTTTTCTTAGTGCCCCCCATTTCCTTTGTTCCTCAGTGAA
The DNA here is from genome assembly GCA_007258455.2 of Sequoia sempervirens. NCBI lineage: Eukaryota > Viridiplantae > Streptophyta > Pinopsida > Cupressales > Cupressaceae > Sequoia > Sequoia sempervirens. Next base: position 130,798 of record VDFB02330255.1, read on the forward strand.
ATTTTACAGAACTCTGGAATGCTCGATTCTTTGAATTACAGATAGAAAAGAGTTATGTGTCGATATACTCAATGAAGAAATAATTAATTACTAGCTTGCGTGTCGCCTTACTGCATAATGATGACGACCTTTCATGGGGAATTACAACTGCACCAGTCATGTAAAGGGCACAAGTTTCAAAGTTGCAAGGGGAACAGATCATGCCAATTAATTAACCTTTATTCAAAATAAATACTAACCCTTTTTAACAAATAAATTCGCACATACCTTAGGTCTTGTCGTTAGATCAAACGCCACTTACTTGTGCTGACGTAATTGGATAGGCACATGGTTGGCGAGGGTGGTGGCAGATAATGATGGCATGGATGGGATGGTTGAAGTGATGGCAGAAATTATTATTATGACAAAAAGGTGTCATAATAATCTTATTTATTATGGAAAGATTTGATGTGATGTGGTAGAATAATCATAAAGGGGCAGATCTTGAAGTCGCATTAAAGAATGGGCATGCGCAGAACTTAGAAAATTTTTAAAAAAAAACTAGGACAAAATGTACACAAAAATTTGAAGCATTATTGAGTAATGCAACCAAAGAAGAGAAGAAGAGAGTTCTTGAATTATAGAAGGATGTCATCGGAACAGAATAACCAAATTGAGGATTCCAGAGCATCACTGACAAATGTAGCCAGAGCAGCAACCAAAATTTTTGGAGCATTGTTGAAAGATGCAACAACCAAAATTTCTAGAGCATCGTTGAAAGATACAGCCAGAGCAGCAACCAAATTTTTTGGAGCATCGTCGAAAGATGCAGCTGGAGTAGCAACCAAAATTTATGGAGTATTGTTGAAACATGCAGCTGGAGTAGCAACCAAAATTTCTAGAGCATCATCGAAAGATGCAACCAAAGAAGCAACCAAAATTTTTGGAGCATCCGAACAAAATTTCTAGAGCATTCGAGCAAAATTCTGGAGCATCCCTGAAAAGATTCAATCGGAAGAGGAACAACAACATTCCAGAGTATTGCTGAAAAGATGCAGTCAGAAGAGGAACAACAAAATTCCAGAGCATCACTGAAAAGATGCAGCCAGAAGGAAGAAAATTGTGATACTTTGGCATTGACTTTCCAAAGCACCATTGAGTGATGCATTAGAATGCAAGATCAGGATGAGACATGGAACCAATCTGATGTGTAGATTCCAGAACATTGTAGCAACAATTCTAGAGCATCACAACAGCTAAGCTAACAGATTTTGGAGCATCGCAGCAGGGTGTGTCAGAATTGGGTTCGCCAAAAGATGAAGTCTTGCAAAATATAAACAAAACTTTAGCCAAGTCCAAATGGTGGAATTGATGAAGAAATTTCAAAAATTTCATAAATGAAATGATTTTTTTTCTTTTAATTAATTAATTAATTTATTATTATTTATTTATTTATTTAACAACTATATTGACCTTGCCACAATAGAGTCAATGCAGTGGATTTCTCCCTACATTTCTACCATTTTTGTAAACTCCTCTTTGTTAGCAGGTTTATGGTAGATGTGTAATTGATGCCCATTAACCAAAAGAGTTTGGGTGTCACCATCAATTGATTTTAATTAGACCAAACCATTAGCAAACACTTCAGAAATCTCGTATGGTCCAAGCCAGTTTGTCTTGAGTTTCCCTTGATGATCCTTGTATTTGGAATAGAACAATAATGCCCAATCACCAATATGAAATTCTTTTTCTTTGATATGTTTGTCATGCCACACCTTACATTGTTGTTGGACCAATTTAGTTTGATGGATGACGTCCAGATGGAGTTCATCTAGTTCACCGAGCTGTAAGACTCTCTCAACTTGAGCTTTTTTAAGATCCATACCCAATTCCATGGTTTTCCTAAGGGTTTGGAGCTCGAATTCGATGGGCAAGAGGGGATTCTTCCCAAAGACTAACTCATAGGGGCTATAACCAATGGTTGACTTCCAAGTCATATTGTAGGCCCAGACAACTTCCAGTAGTTTCCTAGCCCAATCTTTCCTTCCCGAAGAGACCATTTTTATCAAAATATTTTCTAGCTCCCTATTAGTGATATGTGAATGCCAACAAGACTTTAGACATAAACTGGGGGCCTTGGTCTGTAACAATTGTTCTTGGAGCCCTAAATCTTAGAAAGATTTTGTTATAAAGAAAGTCAACTACTTGCTCTTCCCTAGCAACGCATAATGCTTGCACTTCTGTCCACTTAGTCATGTAGTCAATACAGACCAGAATATTCTCTTTCCCTTGCGAAGGAGGGTCTATGGGACCGATGATATCCAATCCCCATTTTTCAAATGGTTCAAGAACTACCTGAGGTTGTAGGGACATTTCATTGGATGTGGTTGGTCTTCCCACCCTTTGGCATTCATCACACCTGCAAATGTACTTCTTGATGTCCTTATACATTGAAGGCCAATAGTATCCTGCTCCCAGAATCTTGTGAGTTGTCCTTTTAGTAGAATAATGTCCTCCAGAAGGGTCATCATGACAGGCCCTTAGGATACTATAGGTCTCATCTTCCCTAACACACTGTCGTAAAACCATATCAGGTCCACATCGAAACAAGATTTCATTAATCTATTTAAAAGGGGCACTCTCTCTTATGAGGTGTTTCTTCTTTTTTGACGAAAAGTGAGGTGGTACTTCTATGGTGGCTAAGTAATTTTCAATATCAGCAAACCAAGGACTTTTAGTGGAGATGGAAAATAGATTTTCATATGGGAATTCATCCTATACCGGAGCACAGTCGCCATCATGTTTTATCTAGGATAAGTAGTCTGCGACTACGTTGTACTTCCCTGGTTTGTCAACAATTGTCACATTGAACACCTGGAGGAGTAACCACCTGATTATCCTTGAATTTACCACCGATTTATTCATGAGATACTTGATGGTTGCATGGTATGTGTGCATTGTAACTTTGTATCCTATGATATATTGCCTAAATTTCTTAATGGTGTGCACTACAACCAAGAATTCTTTCTCGGTTGTGGTGTAGTTTTTCTCTGTTGGCGTCCAATTTTTGTCGATAAAATATATAACATATTTCCCTCCATTCTCATTTTTTTGCCCTAGAACCGCTCCAATGGCATCATCAGATGCATCGACATAAATATGAAATGGAAAGTTCTAGTTAGGTCCTCCTAGGACTGGGGAAAAGATGAGTCTCTCTTTAATAGTTTCAAATGAGGACTGACACTCGGGTGTCCAAATGAAGTCAAAAATTTTCTGAAGGAGAGAAAACATTGGGGCTACAATTTGGCTAAATTTTTCTATGAACCTTCGGTAGTATCCAACATTCCCTAAGAAACTCCTGACATCAACCTGAGTTTTTGGGATCTCAAGTTGTTGTATGACTTCGATTTTCTTGGAATCAACCTTAATCCCTTTGACTAAAATGTGATGTCCTAGCACTATTCCTTGTTCCACCATGATTAAGCATTTCTCGTGACTGAGGGACAACCGATGATCCTCACACCATTTTAACACTTTGTCTAGATTTTTGAGGGCTTCATCGAAGGTTGAACCATATATAGTGAAGTCGTCCATATAGACTTCCACACACTCATTTACTAGCTCAGCAAATATAGCCAAGATGGCCCTCTGAAACGTGGTAGGAGCATTGCATAGCCCAAAGGGAAGAACCCTATATGAAAATGTTCCCCAAGGACAAGTAAAGGTCATCTTATCTTGGTCTTCCATTGCTACCTGTATCTAGTTGTATCCACTAAATCCATCCAAAAATGAAAAATATTTTCTCCCAGCCAAGTTATCTAGAACTTGGTCTACGAATGGCAGGGAAAAATAATATCTATGTGTCACTTTATTGAGCTCCCTATAATCTACACACACTCTCCACTTCCCATTCTTCTTTGGAACTACAACCAAGGGTGACACCCACTTACTGTCAGAAATTGGGTAGATAAATTATACCTGCAAGATTTTCTTAATCTCAATTTTAACGATGTCTTTGAGGGCCGGATTGAATCTCCGTTGTGGTTGGCAAATAGGTCGAACATCTTCAGTATAGATATTATGTGTACACACACTAGGGTGTATTCCTCTCATATCTTTATAGTCCCAGATGAACGCTTTAGATCTACTCACTAGGGTATCAAATAGTCTTTGTTCTTCCATCTTAGTCAACCAACTATTGATGTTCAAAGTTTTTCCTAGTAGCAACATAATAGTTTTGACTCTTGAGTAATTGGATGTGACAGTGTGAATGGGCCTTGTCAGTGTGTTAAGTGGACAGCTGTGCAGTACAGTTTTATGAAGCCGAGCAACATTTGCGAAGAAATGGCAAGTTTTTGGAACTAAGTTCATCAAAGGGAAAGGCAATCTAATAAACTTAGCATCATCAAATTCTACTTGATCTGTGTTGATTGGGTGTCCTAGGATTTCTTCTACATCTGGCATCCCTTCATTGTTGGAGTCTATTGCAATACTTTCCATGTTCTCTAATTCATCCTCTAATTCTTCATTGTGTTGTTTGATGACTACCATGGCCAGCGAAGCCAAATTTTCCTGTCCAGTAGGATTTTCTGGTTCATCAACCCATATTTTATCATGTTCAACAGGCTTGGCAGGAGGATACAAAAATAAATGTTTGCTATTAGATCCATGGGAAATGGTCATTCATCCATCCCTACAATCGATTTTGGCTACAACCATAGCCATCCATGGTCATCCCAAAATTATTGGGTAACTATCCTTGGGCGTAAGGGATTCAATTATCTGGAAATCCACTGGATATTCCCATCCATCCACCTTGACAAGAAATTTTTCAATGATGCCTTTGGGAATAGCTATGGATTGATTTGCCATTTGTAGGATTGTAGTTGTGGAGTGTAGATCAGTGATTCCTAATTTTCCATCACATCAACAGTCATTACGTTAATGGCTGCTCCGAGGTCCACTAAAGTGTTGGGTATTTTCTACCTCATTATCTGTTACTGTTATAAGAGGACTCCTTGGGTCATCATATTTGGGAGCAGTGATTGTTCCAACTAACAAATCAGCTAGGTATCAATTGATATGAACAGTGTTGATTCATTTTGGCTTCCTCCCTGGAGTTTTGATGCACAACTATTTAATCAACTGGTTTAACTCACAGATCTCTTTAATGGCTTGTAACAAGGGAACTTTAATCTGCAGTCGTTGAATTTCCTGTATTAATGCAATTTTCGTAGGTGAAGTTGTTTCTGGAGCATTTTTCATAGAAACTGGTTTCAATCACTTTGGAAAAGGGGCTTTAGTTTTGTCTTTAGGCGCGGGATTTTTCAAAGCTTGAATTGGAGACTGACCCTCCTGCTCCTGAGGTAGGTTGGCAACTCCTGCTACAGATGGCAGGTTGGGCTCATGTTGCATAGTGTCTTGGGTTTGTTTGACAAGCGCAGGTGTTATTGTTGTTTCCTCAACAGACTTCTTGATAGGTTCATCTATGATTTCTTCGATAATCAGTTGTGAAAGTGTTTTGCCATACCTCAATTGTAGGTTTCCATAGTGTATTGTGTTGAGTCTGATGACATTATCTTGTTCGACAGAATACACCAAAGTATTTGGATGATTGTTCTTTGGATTAGGGACTAGTTGCGTTGGAAGTGGTGGTTGGTTAACTTGTTATGTTGATTGAGTGTTATGGGGAGGTGGTAAGAGAGTCTGTTGAGTAGGCATCCTCCTGGGACCAGAATAAAACTAATGTTGGGGTTGAATCCATTGAGGAATGGGATGTTGAGGGTACCACTATTGTTGCGGCTGGTGGGGTCATTGAGGGTTACCCCAAGATTGGTTTGTCTAGTCCGGTGGTCCCCAAGGATAGGTTCCCCAGTTAGAGGGTATTGGCGGTGGTGCCTAAGGCTAGGGAATTTCCCATTGATTATTGTTCCAATTTGATTGGGGCCGCTAGTTAGGATTAGAATTCTAGCCATAGGAAAACTTACCTCTAGTTCTTTGGTTGACAACATTCACCTCTTCCTCGACTGGAGTTGTTATTTTCTTGGAATTTTTTATTGTGTTCAATAGCTTGCATTGATCGGTTGGGTGGTTCTTGTCACATACTTGACAAACGTCAATCTTGTCAACTTTGTCCAAGGGACACTCTCTGAGTAAATGTTTGTTTCGACACCTAGGGCAATAAATAGACAAAGTCTCTGGATTTCTGGTTTTAGCTTGTATGCCATCTAAGGTGGTGTTTAGTTCGACAAGAATGTCGGTCTTGAAATTGGCCAATTCCTCATGAAGTTTATTTGTCATTAGAACCACGTAAGGGGGTGGACTTCCTAATACCTCCACGAGTATGGGAGAAGTTCTGACACAATTCTGTTATTTATTCTAGTCTCAGTTGGGAAACGTCTCCTTTTCCCATTAAGTCTAAACTCTTCCAAGCTTCATCATCAAGACCTTTGAGGAATAAGGTCTTTAAAATATCGAGACTTATGACTTCTCCACCACAATTTTTGGACAAGAAGATAAACCTAATAGGTAATCTTCTAAACTTTCAACCTCATTTTGCCTTATTTTGAACAGTTCTTCTTTTCTATCACTCACCTTGCAATAACTTTGGTATTTCTGCAAAAAGACAGACTCTATTTCATCCCAAGAGGTTATCGACTGAGAACGTAGTCCCATAAACCAACACATAGCTGAGTCTTTCAGAGTGGAAGGGAAAATTTTTAGCTTATGATTATCATTCTTGTAGTCATATGTTTGACACAAGACTTTGAATTCAAATAGGAATTGGTCAGGGTCCTCAATAGACAAACCTCAAAAGGTTGGTAAGAAGGCTAGCGAGATATTTTTCATTGTTGTGTCGTCATCTGCATCAATAACAATTAGATAAGTGAATGTGCATGGTGGGGGGTCATCATTATTGTGGTTATTTTAAACATTTTTATGGTCACCCATGGTGTTGAAAGGGGTGTGATCCTCTTCCACAACTTGCTTAGTGGCAAGAGTTTCAAGATTTTGCGAGAGAATATGCTCCTCAACCAATATTCATTCTCTTTCCGAGGTGTATGGGAAGGTCTCAGGTTGACCCTGTTTGGTCAATTCCTCTGTAAGCTCTTGGTATGAGTTTCCTTCCTCCCTACTTGTTGTTGGTACGTCGAGTGGGGGGGTTTTTGGTATGAATCTTCCATGGGGACCTCATTTCCTAACCATGCAAAAAAGAAGCCAAAAAACTATTCCTATCCCTAAGAGAGGTATTCAAGATATCTCCTACTAACACTAGAAAAGGGCTTCCCCAGCAACGACGCCAAAAAGTGACAGGTTGTCATTAGGTCCTAACACTTTAGTGAATAAACACATTAATATATCGACTGGGCAGTGTCCAACAACTGTATACAATAGAGGACATCTCAACTTCTCTCTTAAGCACTATCCGACTGAATAGAAGTTCTAAGCTAAAGGGCCTCTAATCTTAAAAGCAATAAATCATCTATCTAGAAAGCGAGAAGATAACTCAAATCAGAAAATAGGAAACTAAGAATCTAAAAAGTATCACCATTATACTAGAAAGCATGAAAATGATTAATCTAAAGAATGCATAAATTGCTCAAGAAGTAAAGCATGTAAAGAAATTAGGAAACATCTATCTAATGCAAAAGATAGCAAGCCAACTACTAATCATAAAACCATTAATCAGAATCAATTGAAGAAAGGTGCTCCGGACATTCAAATGTTAAGCTTAGAAACTACGGACTCAGTTACAGCCTGTAGGCTTGACACTAACAGTATAAAATATACTCATGAAAATGAAATACAAACTCAACTATTATCGACTAAAAGAAAATACATAATAGGAAACAAAATACTTATCTATCTATCTATCTATCTATAACCCTCAAGTGGCAAGCTCTCGAGTGAGACTACAGCTACTTCAGATCACATGCATTGGAAAAATCTCTTTGTTACTTCATTCCATAGATGCATCCATATTACATAGTGATTTAAAGAATGGCGGGAAAAATCATATTCATATGGTGGTTACTCAAAGAAAAATTGGCAACATAATGATAATATTCTTCTCTCTTGTTATTCATTGTGTAATAGTTACATATTTATATGAAAAATGACTAAAAAAAATCTTATTTTCTAGTCGATAAAGTCTTTTTTAATAGATTGCCAATAGCAGAACTTTAAAGACCATGATATACAATATTAAAGAGGCTTGTATGAGCCATTAAATTTTTGAAACTAAAAGATAATAGAATTATAAAGACTCGGCCAAAACATTTTCTCCTAGAATCTCGACGCCCACTTGCTCATTTTCAAAAGTATAAAGATCCGCATTCATTTTCCCTTTTGACTAGAGTGATGATCGGAAGCGGAATTGACCTACAAAATACTTAAGACTAAACCATTAAATCAGCATAAGTTAGTTTAATTCAATCAACTCCAAGAAATAAAGTTTGTACACTTATTCATAAAAAGAAGAGCAATTATTTTTCCTAAAGGTAATCAATTAGCAAGGTTATTAAGGCTGAAGGGTTTAGATTTACATATTGAGTCCATTATACTGATGAGGTTATTTTTACCTCATTCAAGTTGGCTCTATTTTTTGTCTGTCTTGGTGGTTTATTTTTGGGTAGCTTCTCAATTGTTCATGGATTTATCATAGCATGTTCTAGTTAGGGTTTTCAACGACTTCTGTTAGTTCTCATTTTTTTGGTGGTTGGCTTTCTGGAAAAATCCATGGTCGTTGGATGTTTTTTTGTTAAAATCCTATTACCTACGCGACAGACGTTTGTAATTATTTTTTTAGTTTATATTATTAAAATATATAGTATCTTGCATATCAAAAAATAATAATAATTAAAAAATTAAATACAAACACAATTCAAATAATAATTATCTTTTAAAAGATTATTAAATATATAAAAAAAATTAAAGAATAATATAAATTTGTAATAGACATACAAATAATTTAAGGACAATATTAACATTTTTAAAAATAATATTATTGACTATAAATATAAATACATATTCAAATCAAAATTATAAAAATAATATTAAATATAAAAATAATTATAAAATTAAATCTAAATGCAATTCAAATAATTTAAACTATTAAATAATTTAAAACATTTTCAAAAATTATTAAACATAAAAATATTCTTTTATTTTATATAAAATAAAACAATGTTAAAAAAATATATTATAATGGACACACTAATACTAATACTATACAATAATATTTGTATATATTTATACACATAGTTATTGGTCAGGTGTAAGAGACGTGCTCAAGAATAAAAAATGCAGATAAATGTCGAAGCTGTTAATTATGTACTTGATTTGATTTAATGGTATGCACATAGCATGCAATGGCACATCCATGCCCCAGTGGATTCCTGCGGCTGGATAGCCATTGCCCTTATGCATCCTAATTGTTGGATCCATTTTATTTGCCCCAAAAAAGTAGCACGTGGATTGTTTGACAAAAGACTTCAAAGAAATGTGGTCTCATGGGTGCAATCTGGTTTGATGGACTGTAATGATTGTAGGGAATACACAAAATGGATTTCTCGAAAAAGATTTAGAAACTTGCGAGCAAATGCAAGTGGCAGATGCAGTGCCAAATGCACAACCTCCACCAATGGCCTCTCTACTCTGCACCAATATAGGAGCTTTGTAATAGAGAATGGACATCCATCGAAGCATAGCACATAAATAAATTTTATTGGATGTTTTAGTTTTTTTTTGTATTGATCAAAGCGAAATAATTTATACAAGAATAAGCTACCTGGGGTAGCAGATAAACCTCAGCCTAAACAAAACTTGTACAACAAAAACTAGGAATAACACAAAGTTACAAAGGCTGTCAAAAAATCATCCATTACAAACAAGGGACATATTACAAGAGATGAATAACATTTTACAATGATTGACTTCATTGTCTAGCTGAAACTTCACAATTTGGTCTTTGATTTGTTGTAGCTGTTGTTTGGCCCTTTCATTCTTCTTACATATAACCTGGATCTGTGATAAAAGAACAACCACCTAGAGACATATATCAGAGTAAAGCCGTAGAGTACCAACCACTTGATAATAGTTTCTAGAAAACATAGCAACACATCGATTTTTCCATATATTCTTCAAAACAACATGTCAGATTGAATCAACAATAACATCTTTTTGCATACCAACACCAAAAAAAGCTTCTTTCCAAGTGAAATCATGATTAAAAATAGCTAAGAAGTCACAGAAAATATTAAACCAAAGCCTTTTAACATATATACAATCCCAAAAAATGTGTTTCAAATTTTCCACACTATTACAAAAAGGACAGCTTGCTGGTTGGACCATAATACACTTCAACCTATCCCCCATAGGTAGCTTGCAATGCAGTATCTTCCAAGCCAACATCTGCAAGTCAAAATCAGCTTTGGAGTGCCATATTTGAGCACTTAAATTAAACCAAACTGTAGAGCTAAATCTACATTTCCACTTTTGATTCAAACGATTAGCAATATTCCAACTAGGAATCATCTTCAGATAGATATTTTTTAAAGGAAAATGGTTGAAATGGCTGAATGATAACCATTTCCAATCTCTAAAAAAAAAGCAGTCCCTTGAAGTACATAATTTCATAGTGAGATCCACTAGCACAAGGGATTTAATAAAAATGATAAACTATTCATAACAATAATTCAACCTATACTACTCTTTAATTTTGTTCCAAGGAGCCCAATCAAGTAGATCAAAGTCCCAAAGATCCTTAAATTGTCTAACTCCCTTTTTAAACAAATAATAAGCTTGCCTTGGGAAACAAGCAACCAATGGAACATCATGATAAGAAATTATCTTATTCCACCAAATTGACATTGAAACAAAACTAAACCCAGTCTGCAAGGAAGATCCGTTCCAATCTAGAAAATGGTTAACTTTTTTCCAAGCTTTCCAAATAGACTAGAGTGGATGTTGTAGTTGCTATTGTCCTTGTAGGCATGTCTACGAAATTTGGAAGCACAAACAAGGCAAGCGCACTGTTTGACAGAAAACCTCAAAAAGATGTGGTCTTTTAGGGCATGCCATAATTGCAGTTTGCACACATAATTAAGTTTGTTGAAAAGACTTTCAAAACCCGAAAGCAAATACATTTGGCAGTTCTAACGCCAAACTCCTCAATCTTTGCCAGTATCTACGCCATAAATAGAACTTAACAGGGCATTGGCGTCCCTCAAAGTATAATGAATAGGGAAATTTTATCATATATTATAGTTAAAATGCTTCGTCAAACCTATACGCAAATGTGGAAGCACAAACAAGGCGCGCGACTGTTTGACAAAATGCCTTGCAGAAATGTGGTCTCATGGAATGCAAATTTGTAGAATATGCATAGAACAGATTTATTATAAAGGCTTTAGAAGCTTTCAAAGCAAATTCCTTTGGAAGGCATGAAACCAAACTTCACAACCCTCACCTCGTTCATCCTCACCTGCATCCAACCATTTGGAACAAGATGATTTGCGAGATATGAGCATGGAAGAATATATATATTAAATCAATCTTTCTGCAATGCATTTAATGGAAATAGAATACCCTAAATGAATACAAAGATCATATACCCCTATAGCTTGACAAGAAACACATGTGCACACTAAAAAGGATCTTGCGATAGCAAATGCTTAAAAGAAGACCTGCCTAGAATGAAGTATCCCTGTTGTGGAGATTAAATATGAGTAGGTGGTTACTTCAACCGAGGCTGAGGAAATTTACAAAGCCCAAGCCTTCTTCAATATATGGAACCCTTATGTCAATTATTCTGATGATGGAGTTTTTAGCCTTAATCAAATATGGGTTGTTATTAACAATTCTATAATAGAGACTATGGAATACGGATTGCAAGTTTATCCACTAATGTGGAATGATAACAAACCTATTTCTTTTTATATACTATACACGAACTGACAAGGATTTGTGCAAGAGGACAAAATATTTCCTGAAATTCCTCAAATTGCATCTTCATCTTTATCACAATTAGATTTGAAGCAAATGGAAATGTCTAAAACCATAAAGAGAGAAACTAGAGGCCAAGTGAAAATGGGTTGGTGATGCTTCCATTCCATGAGTCAAAATTACCACGTCAACTTACCAATGAAATACAGAGGTATAATAATCACGTTTGCTACAACAACAGTAGTTTGGAATTCATATAAGCATTATTGATACCCTTGTTCATGTGAACTTCACTCTGGAAGTGGAACATTCTCTTAGAGTACTTGATAGGAGTGTTTGTTTAAAAGTGTGGCTGGTATGGAGCTATAGTTAGAGACTATATGGAGACAAATAGATAAGCACGGGGTTCCCAAGATTTGTTTTGTTAATAAAATGAACAAACTTGTAACAAAATTTTTTCAAACATCAAGTTTTGCTTTAATAGTATGAGTAAAGGAGAAAAGATCACAAAAATTGAAGAATATTGGTTGTTCATTTGTAAATGAAGTTTCCAGGCTAGCTAAGGATTACAAGGTGAGTATAGGGGAGAGGGGTCCATAGTGGAGTGAGATCTAATAGTGGGGATAGAAGTAGTCCTCAGTGGGTCCCATAGTGAAGCACCTTAATATCCAATTGCAAAACACTTTTTATCCATAAAGTACACAAACTGAAAAATCATGCGATGCCACATCAACACACCAATAAAACATGACTTAATGCACCACTATTGGTCTCACTTTTTTTTGGGTCTTTTTTGGATACCTAAACAAAAAGCATGTTGATGTGGAATCGTATTGATGACGTGGCCTTAAAACAAAATATAGAAGCACGTGAGTTACCAAATAAACTATAGTACAAAATTGGGAGTGATTTGAAATTTCCATGTAGGATTTTGAGAAACATGAAGTTAGGGTGTTCCACTATGGGCCCTCTCCCCTAGCAGATGATTGAAAAATAGTTATTATCATCGTGGTGGGAAGACCAACAAAAGAAACATGTTTTAGGTCTCCATTGCTTAATTTAGCAAATCTCTTTATTCATTCTCGTTGGATTTCCAACGACCCATCATCAAGAAGAAAATAACATTATGGCACAAGGAGCTAGTTAAAGAAACCTGCTCTATAGATGTTGAGGCAACCTCATGTAAGAAGCATGATGCACAGGATTCAACTATACTTATTCCTGATCCAGGAATCAATTGTACAGATAACCCTCCAATAGAAAATTCAAAGTCAAGGAAAGGGAAGAAGTTGAATGTTATGCCTTGAGCTCAAGTATAATTGAATGTGGGATGAATGATTGCAACCCAGAGTGCAAAGGATAGGATTCTACACAATTTCCAAGAGGGACATGCATTGTGTTAATATTTGGTGTTGTATATCATTGTATAAATTGGGGTGATCACACAATACTGGTTTATAATTTTTGGCCAAACTGGACATTGAAATAATTTTTTCTAACTAAATCTTCACTTTCAAGCACCTATAGCGGCTAAATCGTGAGGAATTTGAAGATGATGCAAGCTATAGTTTTGTGAAATTTTTGTCTATAGATTCTAAATATATTTTTTTCAAAAAATTTGGAATCATATTGCACTTCTTTTTCCATCTCCTTCGAAAACTAGTTTTTTTTAGAAAACAACATTTTTAAGGAGTGATGCTCACCATATAACGCATAACTTTTTTTCCATGAAGGATAAAATTCTAATTATTTTGAATTTATATTTGTAACTCTGATATCTAGTGCTTCCATTGGTTAGATAGATTTTTATTGAATATTTTTTCTTTAATCAAATTTCAAAGTCAAACCAATTACAATTCAGACATAGGCAGACTGTATAACGCGTAACTTTTTTTGTATGTATTGAAATTCAAATTTTTTTTGTTGGATCAAGGAATTCAATATCTAGTGCACTCATATTTTTCAATTTTTTTTTTGATAATCTGCTATTTTTCCACTTGTGCAAAACAAAGAGCTTGATTTTGGGTGGAAAAAAACTAAAAAAATAAATACATAATAAAACCAAAACATATTAAAATTATAGTCATTGGATAGCTTGTTCCGAGGACTACCTAATTCCAGTTGGGTTTGTGAAGTCTCCGCCATTTTTGAACATCTTCAACTCGAGCTTTGAAGTGCAAAAATTTTGATTTTTTTTGTGACAAAGAGCAGGAATCAGGGAAAAGAGGGGTTAGCTCGAACCAGGGGGTTTGAGCGAACTCCCTTTCAAAAAGGGGTTTACAATTGTATTTTTTGGCGAGATGCATTAAATGGGTTTGCTCAAACCTAGGTCCAAGTGAACCCTCTTTTGGTTCGTTCGAACCCCAAGAACAAAATTTTTTGGCATGGGGTCATTTTTTGCAAGTTTTCCTTCCTCATTCGAATTGTAAACCACTTTTGTGGGCTTACCCTTTGGTTTATTATAATGTTATAATTAAATAATTATTTAGTTGTGGTACATATAGGAGATGTGGTTAGTCACATTAGGTAATTATTTGGGACCACTTGTAAAGTTGTATTATAACATTTGGTTAATTATTTTATGTGTAGGAGATAGAATAATTGTTTAATATTTGGAAAAATATATTTAATAATGTGAAAACTTAGTATTCAATATTAAATGAGAGGTCAATGGTTTTGTGTTCTCATGGTTTTGAGGCACATGGTTTTATCTTACTGCTTAGTTGTATTTGTGTGAACTTGTGTCTATAAAAAAAACACATTTTTAGTGGTTAAGGTTGGCTAGGTGAGTGGGTTGTCATAGTATTGAGTTTTTTTTTGTGAGTGTGTATATGAAGCATATCATGGGATATGTGGATTCATGCTTGGACACATAGAGAGTGCATTAGAGGAACTTGATGTTTCAAAAGTGTTCATTGTAACTTTGTAAGTGCATGCATGATTTTATTGTTGAATAAGAGATGGAGTATGAATGCTTTTGTAGGCTTGGTTTTTCCTTCTTGAGGGTTTTCCCAAGATATATATTGTGTTATCTTGTGGTTTGTCTATTTGATCTATGCATTATGATTATTTTGTAAGCTTGTATGCATGTTTTTCTCTAATGGGGTTATGCAAAAAATGGATTAAGCATTGTGAGTATTGATGCATTATTTTCCAACACATGGTAATACTAAAATAATTGCACTGGAAACACTACCTAAAATAACCATCAATGACTTGCCATTAATGTAAACTTTGTTGCATTGGAATCTCATTAGCTAGAGGCCATGGTTTATATTGATGAAGAAAAATAACACTATAGAACAAGCTATATTTGTCAAACTTGGAGATTTTTTTTAATCCAAACACCTCTCATGACAATAGGTTTTCTCACAATCATAGAGATGAAAGCTCTTCAGATGTTAATGTTGGAAATACTAATGATATTTAACAATTCGAAATAGATAAAAGCATGACAGTGGGGGGTGATCCCACAATATTGGTTTACAATTTTTGGTCAAACTGGACATTGAACTGAATTTTTTTAACTAAATCTTCACTTTCGAGCACCTATATCTACTAAACCATGAGAAGTTTGAAGATGATGCAAACTAGTGATTTGTGGCATTTTATCTGAAGATTCTAAATATATATATTTTTAAATTTTTTGGAATCAGATTGCATTTCTTTTTCCATCTCCTTTGAAAACTAGTTTTTAACAGTAAACACCATTTTTAAAGAGTGATGTTCATTGTAAACAACATAACTTTTTTTTTATGAAGGATAAAATTCTATTTTTTTTGAATTTAGCTTTGTAACTATGATATCTAGCATGTTGATTTCATTTCATAGTGTTTTATTGAATATTTTTTTTCTTAATTAAGTTATTTGATACCCCCCCATGTTTTGGACATTGATTTTATTCAAATAGACTTATGATGACAATTTAGTTACATACAATTTGGATCTAATGTTTATGTTATGACGATGGTTTATTTTATGAGAAAATGTTATGAGTAATCTATATGTTAAGTTAATGATTTTGTTTTTGTTTCGATTAGTTACTTATGGATACTAACCCTGGTACTAACACTTTTAGTTTAAAGATTATGAGATATGATATATTATGTCTTATGTGTTTGATGATGATTGTGGTGAAAGGGGATGGTGTCTCATCACTCCCTTTAGGGAAACATGAGATGTCACGATTTCCCTTCACCGGTGTACGTGTACATGTTTATATCTTATATTGTGTAAGCATTTATCTGTGATGCAAGGTTGCAAGTACAGGGCATCAACTCCACCTGGTCTCATAGGTCTAAACGTGCCTTCCCAATTCCAATGGAGGTTGTGGGAGGTAGCATATTGGCCCATTCCCTAACCTTAACCCTTTTGCTCGATATTAGGGCAATGAGCCTAGTCTGTGTCTACCCGATCGAACGACCATTTAGGAAGATCTAGTAATCCTGATTGAGTATGTTGTGTTCATGTTATGGTGTTTTCCTTGTTATGTCTATCGTATTGTTGTTAATTAAGTTCTAATCCTATGGTTGATTTTTATTAATAAATAATAATTTAATCCATATATGAAATTATTTTTATGTTTAATAACTATATAATTTAATAATAATGAATTCAATTAATTTTAATGTTCAAATTATATGGATTTTGTAAATCAAGCAAATAATTAAATTCAATTTATAATATTTTAACCAAATTTATTTATATAAACTATATAATGTAATTAATTAATTAAATTGAACCTTTTGTTATTATTAAGTTTTGATAGTATAATAATTGGTTGGTTGAGGGTGGTTGCGGAGGAGTTTTATTTTTCCCTAGGAGGCAATCTATAGGGGGGCACCCTCTATGTTTTTTGGTATTTTTGGCTTTGGAGTTTTGGAAAAACGAAAAATAGTGACAGGTTGAGGATTGTGGGGGTGTGTAAGTTTGAGGTAGGCATTCTAATTCTCCTCCATTAATTTTGTTAGAATAAAATGATTCTTTGTGTCCTTCTTGTAATATATTTTAGAGTGACAATATGGGATTCAAATTAATGATGTAAAGGATAATATATTTATATTGTGATGCTTTGTGTTTATATATATATACTTTTCTCTGCATCCTCCTTACTCGGTTTCACTTGTGTTGGAAATAACAGTTGTTCATGGATTGTTCATTCATCAACCCTTACCTGCCCAAACAATTTATGGTGGTGTATGTGTGTTGCATCGTGTTTCTTTTTCTCCTTTATATATTTTATTTCTTTCTATTTTCTTTTGCATGTACCTGCCAATAAAATAGTTCTACGAACTGGATTTTTCTGAATTTTTGATATAAGGTGCACCACTTAGATAGGAAAAACATATCCAAAACCTAGCACCGCCCAGTTTGTCAATTTGAAGTTGTGTATCAATTAGTGACAACCACTCCTTGTGTTTGCAGGTTGGTGGCTAGCCAATAAAATTTAAGTTTGAACTTTAGTTTTGCATATTTCTATAATGTTTAATTTCATTTTAGGGTTTGGGGCCTTGAACATCATGTTTGCTATATAGTTTTAGGGTGCATATAAACTTCGATTATGTCATAATTTGGGAAAGTGAGGTTTTAAAATTCTGGAAACAATAAATGTGAATAAACATATATTGCAATAAATGTTTATATATTTCTTTATATCTCTCATATATGACTTTATGATAAATAATTTTTATTTTTTTGTATTTGGTTGTTATAACTATTTAATTCTATTTTTTTGTTGGATGTACCTACCAATAAAATAGTTCTACAAACTAGATTTTTTTGAATTTTTGATATAAGGTGCGCCACTTAGATAGGAAAAACACATCCAAAAACTAGCACCACCCAGTTTGTCAATTTGAAGTTGTGTATCAATTAGTAACAACCACTCCTTATGTTTGCAGGTTGGTGGCTAGCTAATAGAATTTAAGTTTGAACTTTAGTTTTGCATATTTCTATAATGTTTAATTTAATTTTAGGGTTTGGGGCCTTGAACAACATGCTTGCTATATAGTTTTGGGGTGCATATAAACTTCGATTATGTCATAATTTGGGAAAGTGAGGTTTTAAAATTTGGAAACAATAAATGCGAATAAACATATATTGTGATAACTGTTTATATATTTCTTTATATCTCTCATATATGACTTTATGATAATTTTTTTTTTTTTTTTTTGTATTTGGTTGTTATAATTATTTAATTCTATTTTTTGTTGCATGTACCTACCAATAAAATAGTTCTACGAACTGGGTTTTTCTGAATTTTTGATATAAGATGTGCCATTTAGATAGGAAAAACATATCCAAAAACTAGCACCACTCAGTTTGTCAATTTGAAGTTGTGTATCAATTAGTGACAACCACTCCTTATGTTTGCAGGTTGGTGGCTAGCCAATAGAATTTAAGTTTGAACTTTAGTTTTGCATATTTCTATAATGTTTAATTTGATTTTAGGGTTTGGGGCCTTGAACATCATGTTTGCTATATAGTTTTGGGGTGCATATAAACTTCGATTCTGTCATAATTTGGGAAAGTGAGGTTTTAAAATTCTGGAAACAATAAATGTGAATAAACATATATTGCGATAACTATTTATATATTTATTTATATCTCTCATATATGACTTTATGATAAATAATGTTTTTTTTGTATTTGGTTGTTATAATTATTTAATTGGGTAATTATGTGGTTTAGATTTAATAAATTGAAATTAATTAATTAAATTAAATTTGGTATCAAATAGTGTTAATTAACATATTTAAAATGTTATATTATTTAATTAGTTAGTGTTTGGAGGAAAATAAGTAAAATTTAATTAATGTTAGTTAATTATTGTTTGAAGATGTTAGTCAATATAATGTTATAAATAATAAATAAATATTAAATGATTATGTGATGTCGTGATTTACAATGTCATTATGTGTTTTGTACTTTATTTAGTGTCATCTAAAATTTATTCCCTTTTTGTATTAATGTTTAATGGAAGTAAACCCAAGTCATCTATGTATCCTGTGTGCCCATTGTGGGGAATCAATGTTCTGGTAGTCAGGTGCAGTGTGGTTATAGGTCCTGATGTGGACCTCACTTTGATGAGGATTATGTTGTAGTATTTTTGTCTTGTGTTGGTTTGGGGAGGCTTAGTGTCATAAGGGGGAGTGGCTCTCCATGGGGGTCGAGATCCTAAAGTAATCACTAGGACAACCCATAGTCCAAGAGTTGTTCTAATAAGTGATAACCTTAATAATGAACTAGGGGTTGGGTATTTAATTACATTAACCAAGATAATGTCATGCCCCACTCATGGCTTGAGTGCTCGTTTAGGCTTGAGATGAGATGGGAAGGCTTGGAATGGCAAGGCCAACTACCTTGTCCTCATGAAAGGTATGTTGGTTCCACGAGTCTTGTATGGGGGCTGGGGATCGAAAGAGACTGCTAGGACAACCCAGGATGGGGGCTGGGGTCTATGAAGATCTACTAGGACAACCCATATCAAGCTATGTGAGGACACTCTCCCCTTGTGAACATTGGTATCATATCTATGTTGTAGTGAGCTACTCTAGATTTATCCTTGTTATGTGAATTATTTTCATGTGCTTTGCAGTTTGTTCTTATACTATGGAGGTAGGGTGAGACCTTGTATTTGTATCCTTTGTTTGTGTGAATGTGGGCCATATGTCTATCTCCTAGCACAGGGGTGGTCCTATGGGTCCACATGGTCGGGTGGTAGATGCCTACTTCCATCGGGTATTTTGGACTTGTTCTTGTGTGGATTGGTGCTGCTTCATTCTTTAGATGTTTCTCTTGGATGTAATCCACTAGTAGATTAGGAGATGATTCATACATTCTTGTATTGTTGATTATGATGTAATTGTAATACTAGACACACCTGTAAGGTGGATGTTGTAACTATTATGTAATTATGGAGCTATTTTGATGTAACCAAAGTGTAATGATCTTATAGGACTTATGATGGAAATTGTAATGATGTTATTATGTGGTTTGTAATAGTATAATTAATCTCTTATCATAGGAACATTTGGATTGGGACCTAAAATGAACCTAGTCTTTTAGAGTAAATGAATCTAATTAGTTGTTCAATCAATGGGAAGAAATAGAATGTATCTTTAGTTTATGTTAGTTTCTTCTTTAATGCTTATTACTATGAGTAAGTTTAAATTAGATGGAGATTTTCTTTATGTTTATAAGTTGTTAAGTAATAACGTTAAGGGACCTTAGAGGATAGCTTAACTTTATTGGTTTCATATGTGCAATTGGGTTTAGTAAGTTAGTTGACACGACATAACGCTTCAATTCTCATTTTTAAGAAAAAAAAAATTATTTCACCTTTTCATTGAGTTAGTTTGGTTAGTTCCTCTGGGGTTCCTTGGTGGGGCGTTACAAGTTTTGAAGTTAAACCAATTATAATTTAGACATAAGTGGACCATATACAACATAACTTTTTTTGTATGTTTCAAAATTCAAACTTTTTTTACTAGATCAAGGACATGAATACCTAGCAAGAACATATTTTTCATTTTTTTTTATAATCTACTATTTCTCCACATGTGCAGAACAAAGAACTTGATTTTCGGTGAAAAACCTATGTTTAATTAAATTAAAAAACATACATAATACAACCAAAATATATTAAAATTATATTTAATGGATAGCTTGTTTTGAGGACTACCATCATCCATTCGGGTATGTGAAGTTTCCTCCATTTTCATCCTCAACTTGAGCTTCGAAAGGCAAAATTTTGTAAAAATTTGGTAGAAGAGGGGGAGAAGGGAAAAAAGGGGGGTTCAAGCGAACCCCCCTTGACCCCTTCAAGCAAAGGGGTTCACTTGAACCCCCTTTTTTTGAATTTCCCTTTGTTTTCATTAAAAAAGGCGTCAAAAGGGATGACATCACCAAAAGGGGTTCACTTGAAGGAGGGGTTCGAGCGAACCCCTTTTTTGGGTTCGCTTGAACCCTCCTTTGAGTGAACCCCTAAAACTTGATTTTTTTTTCATGGGAATGTTTTGGCAATTTTTCTTCCTCAACATAATTGTAAACCAATATTTTTGATTCACCCTGAGATCCAATTTGTCTAATGATGCGTTTTTAGATGAAGCAAAGAAATGAGCCTCTAGGTATTTTTTGGACTAAAGATATTAATCAATGATGTAGAAGAGGAAAAAAATGATTATTCCTTTGCCACCACAATTAGAAGTTGGAAATTGTATATGAGACAAGGGAGTTGTTTTGAAACCGATGTGTGAAAGTTTCGAAAAAACTTCTAAATTTACAAATTGTCTAAGTGAAGAGAGAAAAAAATATAAATATGATTAACAAATTACACTTGCAGATGAATGACTGTAGTCAATGTGACCTAAGTGTTCAATGGAATGCCTTGATATGCATATGCACATCTAATTTTGAAACTCAACCTTTCATTATAAAGTTAGTGTTATTAATGTTTGTAAAATATTTCTTTTAATGAGTTGAAAATGCACACTCATTAAAAAGGCTTTGTAACAATTTATCAAATATTTCATAATTTCTTAAAAAGAGTTAGTTACTAGTTAGTTAAGGGTTGGGAGGCTATAAAGGACATGTTGTTTAATGTAAAAAGGGGGTTCAAAATTCTTATAATCCTTTTTTATATTTTAGAGCAGAACTAAGAGTAAAAATAGGGCTTTTGGATTCACACTTTGTATAGGGGAGTTTATGAAGTTGTGTGGCTTCAAGAAAATAATACAAAAGGTAGATTCTTATATTTTTTTTTGTTTTTTGTGTTATCATTACAAGTTTTTTGTATGTTAAATGTGATCCCTTTGTGTCAATGAAAACTATTAGTCATTTGTTGTAGCATTCATAAATTGTGCAATATGTGTAAATAAATACAACTATAATCTAGGTATCTTGATTTAAATGTTGTACATGCATATATCTTCTATGTTGATATTTGAATTCTATTTGCCCACTATTGTTATAATATCATATACGTTATTATGAAATCCATCATATAAAGTTGGGAACATAGTTTTTGGTTTTGTGATGTGTTCTGGTTAGTTTTTCCCATAAGTTTATGAAAACTCGTTGGTACTCTTGTGTCTATGACCAGGGTTTCTATGATTCTATTTCTTTAGTTTTTCCCTTTTTACCTTTGGTATTTTTGGTTAAAATACCATAAAATCTCCCAAATTTTATCATACGAGGGAGTTTCCATTATTAAACACAGAGAAAGATCACCATTTCATTGGTGGTCTCTCCAACTATTGTAAGCAATTTTGTCACCATTCATTGAGCAAGTCACTATTTTCTAACTTTTTCAAAGTGACAAATCGGTTTACCAATAAGTAGTGAATTGCTAAGCTCCACCAATAGAAGCAAATTGCATATAACCACACATCTAGAGGAGCTTAAATTAAAGTTTGCTTCCATTGGCTTAAGGGACCAATGATAGAGCTTCTAAATAATTCTTTTAAGATTCTCATTCTCAACACACTTCTTAAGCCATTGAAGAATAAAAGGGCACTATCTCTTAACCAAACTTCTTGATATTCTCCACACTTTTGTTTTGTCATTATAAGTAAGTTTTCATAGCTCAAAAGAACTTTCTTGAATAATATTTTTTTTGTAGCAATGCCCTATGGTTGTTCCCTATTGGGTCTCCCCTTCTTGGTGAATCTTTATGGCCAACTTCTCACTAATTTTAAACTTTACAAGGCTATTTTATCCATAGATAATGATAAGGCCCTTGGTTGTGATGACTTTCCTTGCAAATTTTATAAATCTCTTCAGGAATTAGTTAGAGAGGATCTTCATAAGTATATTATGAATATTTTCATTCTAATTCTTTAGGTAAAATAATTAATTAATAAAATATTAAATTCATACCCAGATTAGGATATTCAAAAGACATCTACAATTGGAGACCAATTAATTTCTTATAGTATCTTATAAAATTATCACCAAGTCTCTTTCTTTGAAGCTATACCACCTTCTTCCTCAAATTATGCTTCTTGAGCAAACTAGTTTCATAAGATTTAGATATACTCTTGATAACACCATTATTGTTTAGAAGGGATATAATGGACTCAATGTTCACATGAGCACACTGTTTTCATTAAGATTGATTTTGCAAAAGCTCATGATTGCATTGCTCATGGCCTTTCATCCTTACCATGGTTCAAGCATTGAGCTTTGGCCCTTATCTTGTGTTTTTAGTGAAAATGCTTTTTGTTGATGCTTCTACTTTTATCACTATTAATGTCTATCAATATAATTCCTTTGGTTGCTTTTAATGAATCCACCAAGGTTGTCTTTTGGTCCCTGCCTTCTATGTGTTTGCTATTGAAGGCTTTGCATATCTCCTATCGATGTTATCTCCCAAAATTTGATCAAAAGTATTTATTTTCTTGATTCTACAACTAAATCAATGAATGTGCACTTTATAGATGACCCTTTTATGATTCTTGTAGAGGAAGAGCACAATCTAAAAGAAGCTCTACAATTCTTGGAATTTTTTTTAAAGCCTTTGGTTTGAGTATTCAATGAAATTAAAACCAATGTTACAAGAAGTATTTCTCTCCCAAGCTTGCTTGAATTAGTGCCTATGGGTGGAAGTGGATTGGTCATGAAGAAATTTTTAGGTTTATTAGCATTCCATTTTCCTTTCAAGCTTCCCCATCCTCACTATGGTAGGTAGTTATATCTAAAATTATAAACATGTTGGCTTATTAGATCACTAAGCCTCTTTCCTTGGTAGGGACATTTTGAGTGTGTTCTTAAATCTTGGTTTCACACATTTTTCTTATTCTTCTTTGTGGGTGTAATGGAAAGATTAAGTTAATGTTAAATTTTACCTTCTATTAATGTGAGCTTGGATGCAAAATGTTAATTTATAGGAAATTGAAATAAATAATCAACAAACTAAACTTGAATTGAAAATAGTAGAAAGAAAGGAAATTGACACCAAAATATGAGCTTGCTACTTAGGATGATATCACAATGCATGGAAAAATTTGTATGATGCTTACTACAAGTTGTTGTCTCGGTCTTGTGCTATCATTTAGAAAAGTCACCAAATTTAAAGTTTTCACTAATTCCAAACTCACTTGCACAAAAGGAAACAAGGATAATGGAAACAAGAAACTAGGAGATACCATGATGGAATTACTAGAAAATCAATTTAATCTATGTACTTTGAAATGATAAATATAAATGAAAAGAAAAGGAAGAGAGAGAACAAAAACTTTGTGTAGTCGTAGTCTTCCAAATACTTACAGCTAGAACAAAAAATGGTTGGGAGCTTGGTAAGAATGGTCAAGCTCCTAGTTTGTTCTTTTGAACTTCATATACTTTCAAATGAAAAATAGGAAAACGCATACATATGCACTTTACCTAAGTACATCTAAGACTAAGAGAAACAAGTTGAAATAAAATTATGAATATCAAATCCTATGTTTAAAAGGATTGATAAACTAGAGTGTTTTGTAGGAGAAATGAGGAGATAGCTCCATAATGCCAAAAGAAAACAAATAAATGCTAGATAGTAAACAAATAGAGTAAAGAACAACAAACCAACTTTCTTAATAACAATGGAGGATTGTCCCATAGTCGAGGAGGTGCAATAGGATTCCTAACTGATGCAATGTGTTTTAGTATCAAAGAGAATGTTAGAAAATGTTGTAGGGAGCTCAAGTGAGTTCAAAATTGCACAAGAGAATGTGTGTTCTATTTTTGGAATAGTGAGAAGAAATCCCCATAAACTCCAAAACATGCAGTGACTATTCAAATTTCAAAGTTGGGTGTACAACTATTGTCGAATAATATCTACAAGATGAAACATCACTAAAAAGTTAGAAAATACAAGTTGTATGACTACATAGTCAAGGGGCATTAGTGCATCATATAGATGTTCATGTATCACACTAGAGTCTAAGAACAATGCTCTCTAGAACTTCACTAAGTTGGAATAAAACATAGCATGAGCATAATGGATCACAAACAAAATAGGAAACATGGATGGACATACACAACACAACAACGACACTAGGAGTAGGTAAAAGACTAAGGTTGAGCTAAAATGATCCCTAAAATATGCCAGGGGTGTTAAGCCCCATTGTGTATTCACCAATCAGTATTATCTTTTATGAGTAAATATATTTTAATACATGATTATGTTTTTATGATTTTCAATAAATGAATGAGATGTATGAATATGCATTATGATGAGATGCTTTTTAAATGCTTTAATGATGCAAATGATATATGATGGATCTGGTTTTCATGTTATTAGCTAACTTCATTCATGTTGCACTAAGTTGGATATAGGAAAGATTCAAACCCTCCAGTGAGGAGAGGGAGAGTATCACCAAGGAGAGGAAGTTGGTATGGAAACCATTGGTGTACCTATTTGAGTAGACACACACACTCACTGCCTAGGTTAGACAAGGCTTGTCAAGTTAGTTTGAGCTATGCGTCGATAAGTGTTAAACCATGTTGATATACTTTTGGGAACTGATAGGAATGTTTGGATGATTTTCTTTGATTCTCTTTGATTGTTTAGTCGATTTGAGTCAATGTTAAAATCCTTTTGATGAGCATGAGATATTTATATATTGTGTATTGGATATACACACATATATATAGGTGTCATAGATGTGTGTGTGTGTGTGTGATGACACATACATACGAGAGTATATGTACGTATGAGCATGCATAAACAAGAATGTCTATGTATACCCATACACAAATATATAATGTGTATGTGAACATTCATATATATAATATATACATATTGTGTATACATATACACACCAACATATATGTATATATATACATACATATATATATCCATATATATATACATACATATATACATATATATATATATATACATATATATATACACATATATATATACATATATATATACACATATATACACACACATACATATACATATTATATATACATATATACATACATGACATATATATACCTATTACATAATATTAATATTACATACATACATGTTTATTATTATTACAATACACATATTAACATATATATGCTGCATGGCATACATATATTATTATATATATATATATATATATATATATATATGCTATTATGATTAAATAATGGTAATGCATATATATTACATATATACATATATACATACACACGCACACACGCACACACACACACACACACACATATATATATTCAACTTATTGTAATAGATATATATGTGTAATATATATCTAGACCATATTTCAAATTCTATGTATAAAATATTTCTCGTAGTCAAGTCAATCTACCTCTCTTTAACATCAGGATATATATTTATTTTAATCAATCATTTTATTTATGTTTTAGTTCTAGATCCAAACATATAATTAAACTAAACTACAAACTCTAGATTTCTAAGGTGTTCTTTATCACATATGTATATATTTATGTATATACATAGAGATTTCAACTCTAAATTCTAGTTAGATGTTGTTTATGTAAGTAATATGATGGAAGCATATACAATGTAGCATATTATGGAGATGGCAATAGAAGCCAAGTGTTGGCAAGTTAGGTCGTGCATTGTGGAAGGTGAATATGCCACACATGGCTACATAAGTAACAATATTGTTAAGTGGTTGAACTATATAACTGTTAAAGTTGCCCAGCCTTAGGCGTGTAAATTGAAATGCTTAATGGGTTAAAATTACCAGGATAAAAGGCAAAGTATGATCAAAACTTAAAAGCATTACTGTGCAACATTTTAAAGAGGAGTTTTGACTTGGTGAAAAGATCATGTGTCCAACTGATTTGCAAAATTCAACAAAGAGTTATAAACTGGTTTTATTTTGGACTTTGTACATACCATACATAAGACTTTTTCTACAAACTTGGGACTGCTAGCATGTACAAAAACTTAGTGCCCAACTTGCCTAGTTGACCTGGAAGGTTGTAGAGTTAGTTTTGATTCCTATTTTCATCTAAAAACTTTCCCAGCTAGCTGCTACGACTGGCAAGAAGCTTTGAGAGGTGGCTACAAAAGAGAGAGGTGGCAATATAGTTAGCTTTTCTGTAGCAATTGTTTTCTCTCCATTTCTTTATAAATAGAGAGCAACATCATAGTGTTTGGTTATTCATTTATGTTGAGTTCATTTGTGTTGTGTTCATTTGAGTGCATTTGTATAGTTCATTATTTTTGTGAGTTTTGAGAGAAATTTATTTTTATGAGTAGAGTGCATCGTTGTAGTAAGATTTTGTGAGCTTGGAGTACTTGCTTTAAGAGTGGAGAAGCTAATTGAGGAGCTGAAAACCAAAGATGCAACAAGCAAAGTGATAGGTTGTTGTTAGGTCCTATCTCTTTAGTTGAGAAATGCATCAAAATATCCGCTGAGTAGTGTTCGAAGGCTATATGCAATAGAAGGCATGTTGACTATCTCTCTCAAATTTTCCAAGGATTTGGGATAGCTGAAATGGAACTTTAAACTAAGAGGCCACTAAACTAGAAACCAAAAAATCATTTACCTAGAAAGCTTGAAACAACTAAACTAGAAAGTAGGAAATTATTAATCTAAAAAGCATAACAGTTAAACTAGAAAGCATGGAAATTATTAAACTAAGAAGTGTATAAATTGCTGAAGAGGAAAACCTTTAAAATAAATTATGAAACATCTAACTAACAACAGATAGCAAACTTAACTACTAACAGAAAACAACTTAACAACTTGAAACTAACAGTTAAAGTAGGTGCTCTGAAACTTTAGCTAACATAATTTAAAGATTACAGACTCAACTACAACCTGTAGGATTAGTCTTAGTAGAAATTCACACATGAAAATAAGCTTCACTCAGAATTATCATTTACAAAATGAAAGCAACAAAATTTAAAAGTAAAATACTTATCTATCTAATCTATAGTCCCTCGAGTGGCCAACTCTTGGGTGCTCCTACGCTTAGGTCAGATCACATACACTTTATAACTTCAAGATTACTCCATTCAAAATGATTCCATTAAATACTCAATAACTCAAAAGGTGATAGGAAAAACCCATTTTATTTATATTGAAAGTATAACTCAGAAACATAGTGACAATATAACGATATCTCTCTGTATATCATTGCTTTTGACAGTTACATATTTATACAAAAAAACTAACTAAATCCTATATATCAGATGGTAAATATTACCACAGACAAAGTCTTCAACTGATTTTAACAAACTAATGAACTTAAAGTCCATAACATAAAGCATTAAAGGGCTTGAATTGAGCCATAAAGTCTTCAAACTGAAAAATAACAGAAAACTACAAAAACTCAATCCATCATGCGTTCCCCTAAAGTTTCGGTGCCTATTCTTCTAGTGCTTGTCTTCAATTGTGTTGAAGTCTACGTTGAATCCTCTTGACTGGCATGATGACTGATTGTGTTGATTAACCTATACAATACTAAGAAACTAAACCATTACATTAGCATGGATTAGCCTATTTCAACTAATTTCAAGAAATAAAGATTGTACACCTTTTCAAAAAAAGAAAACAATTATTTATCCCAAAGACAATTAATTGGCAAGGTACAAATGGCTAGAAGATGTGAGGTAAGGTATTTAGTTCATATGATTGATGAGATTATTTTTACCTCATCACAGAGCCATTTGTATTTGAGCTCAAGGAGTTGCAAGGGATTCATTTGAAGCTATTTATACCGGGCATGCTCTAGATATTGCTAACTTATTCTTTTTCTAATTTTAAAGATATGTTTTGTTACTATTTGAAAGTTTTTGTATAGTAGTTGTTTGCATATTGAATAGTTCATGAAATGTTTATGCATATAGCTAGATATATACAAGTTGGTTTGAGGAATCTTAATAGCATGATATGTAGTCGTTCTTGATTGTAATGCTTGATTGAATTAATAAAAGTTAAATAGAAGGTATTATGATAATATCTAAAATACTGTATGTATTGCTTTAATAAGTTATATTGTTTTTGAAGTGAAAAGGATTGATATCATGATAGAAGTATTATGTCATCTTTATCTAGGATATGATGCTATGAATACCTATGTTGTTAGATTATTTATGATTGGGGAACTTACGTTCTCAGTTGCTCATATTCCCTAAAAGTAGGAGGACAATTTATTTCCTTGCGTTAGGATAAACTAGAGGTTGGGTTAAACCTATTTGGTTAGTTAAGATCAATTTAAGTGTTCCATCACTTTTTGGAATGGAATCTTGATTATATTATTTAAATCTTGAGGTCAAACCAAGACAAGAGTTTTCTCAGGTCAATAGAGTTTCTAAGTCAAGCGAGGGGTTGGGTGAACATACAACACCACTTCTTAGAAGGTAGATTTGATATATGTATAAAAAATTTGGCCAAAGTAAGTGTAGAAGTCACTACATACACTTTGTCATTTCACTGTGAGCCAAGATCACATAGCTAGTCAGGAGTGTCATGCATAGTTGGCGGATATCCATAGTATGACAACAACTAGTTATGTAGGACACAACACCATGCTCAGGTAGGCATTTCTAGAGGGTTTCCATACCAAACTCTTCATTGAAGGGTAGGGCCATCTACTGGTTAGCAGATGTGCAAGGGACTGCTTAAGTCCATGGTTGGCGGAAAAAACACCTTGGGTGATGCTCTCCCTCTTGCAGTTGACAATCGAGGCTTGTGAAGGAGAAGAAGATGAAGATGTGTGTTCCAGATGTGGACATCTTGACCATTATACTCTTGTACCATTAAGCTCTTATAAGCTAGGAAATTATAAATATGATCTTGAATCTACTTGTAAATTATATTTGAAAGATGAGTTCATTACTTGGGATTATGTCATGTTATTTCATTCATGCAATGTAATATGAAATGGTTTATTTCAAATGTGCAAATACATTATTGAAAAGGATTTTTTTTATTTCCATGTTTCTGAGAACTTGAAATTTTCACATTCTGAGTTAAAACTTAGGTGAAATCAATACGATAAACTTTAGGTATGTTACAAGGGGAATTCAAACACCAAAGTAAGCCCAAAACATGATGTAAAATTGAAAGGTATGCAACTTCCAACATTACAATTCAGTCCCATCTAAGACTTCCTACTCAAAGCTTGAAAAGATTCTTAGGAAATTTCTCTCAACCCCTACTAATAACAATATAGGCTTTCATTACACAGATTTAGAGATTTACTACCTCTCACATGATTATGGAGGATTGGGGTTGCTTTCTAGTCAATGTCAAGGCTTAGC